>NBZC01000079.1:0-65606 GCA_002245345.1 Scheffersomyces stambukii
CTCCGCAATACAGTTACCAATTGGTCCTGCAAACTGAGGCATCACACACAAGCATCCGGTGTCCCAGTATGGACATGGGGTAACACCTGTATCCTGATGCATACATGGTTTAGCACATTCAGGCAAGTCATCGTAAATTTTATCAGCAAATCCATTGATTGATGCTGTCCTTACCACAGTTGGACGTGTTGCACTGGTGGATGATGATGCAACTGGGGCCTCTGTTGTACTGGGTTCTTCGGATGATTGGTCGATTGATTCCACCGATGTTTCAGCCGCAGTACTCACATGGGAAACCTCTTCCGAAGTGCTTTCTTCAGTACTAGAACTAGATGTTTCAGTTGCAGTAGCAGCAGCATCAAGATTATCTTTGACTGTTGCTGGAATCATCCAGTATGGTTCCCATACTCCAGCACTTGAACATATTGATGAAGCCAAGGATGTGGCAGTTTGAACTTCTGTTCCCTTACAGTTCTCCGCAATACAGTTACCAATTGGTCCTGCAAACTGAGGCATCACACACAAACATCCGGTGTCCCAGTATGGACATGGGGTAACACCTGTATCCTGATACATACATGGTTTAGCACATTCAGGCAAGCTGTCATAGATTCTGTCAGCAAAACCATTTATGGATGCAGTTTTGGCAACACTTGGATATTGAGCATATGGGTTGTCGGTAGATGTTGAGGTCGGGGCATCCGTGATGTCGGCGGCCAAGACAACCGACAGAAAAGCGAATGAAAGGATCAAAGAAGCTAGCATTGTGCTTCTGAAACCGAGAGGTTGTCCACTAATAGTACAGATTTCTACTGAGCAACAAACTCATTTTGAAGAGGTATACTAGCGTGTCAGCTTACTTTTAAATACATTCAGGCATCTACAAATTAACGTTTAATTGCAGTAGTTGTAAGATGACACAAATTACGGTAAGGATTCCGAAGTATTAGTTTTTACTTTAACGGACTTTAATCTCACCATTGGTTTCAATCAGATGCCGTTGTTGGTTCAAATATTGTAATGCCCGACATATATAGAACCAATCATAACCTGGTATCTTGCATGCTTGAAGGACCGTAAATTAAACCGATGAAAACAAGCTTTTGCTGCAGAATTAGCGATTTACGAGTTGCATTGTTCAATCTATTTTGTGATCCAAATGGGCATTAGAAAAGTTATCAGATCGATCAGTTAATTTTGTTAGAACGCATTCCTTTTTGGTTTTCGGGAAACGATTGCTTTGCATTATTCTTGGCTCTAGCCTGCATTGTATAATTCCGTGTCTGGTTATGTTAATAATGAATTAATCACCTTATGAAAGAACTGGATCGTATTTTATCGATCAAACAAAGACTTTGTATACACACAATCAATAAAAATTACGACCTATTCTGAGGTACTTTTGTGTATTACTACAGTCTTCATATGTTAATTCAATCCTGTAAGAAATACTGAGAATGTTTTTTCGTCTTATTTTCTTTGCCTCTTGTCTGATTTCTGGGTTCTTTCGCAGGCCGTTGAACAAACAATTGAAAAAGAATTAATATAAGCTCTGATATCTTTAGCACCCTGAAAGACAAGCTTTATAAATACGGAAATATCGGAGAACAGGAAGTTTCTGTGAAAGTCAAATTTCTACGGACATATCGGATTAGTTACCTAATAACCAATTTTAACAAGTGTAAATGTGGCTGGTTGAGAAACGGTGCTTGATAGAGTTTACTTGGAAAAATCTGAAACTTTGTCCCTGGTAACGTTCAGGTCGTAGCGAAACCTTAGGTTATGCCCAAGGTATTATGAAGCTGGAAGGTACATGAAGAATATTGTATCATTCGTAACACATTTCCAAAAATGTTCTATACAACCCTTGCCATATCATTGCAAAATACTAGAGTCAAAACCACCAATGGGGTTACTAAAAGCTCTCACTAATGCCCGATAGTGAAATTTGTATAGTTATTTTAAAATGATGTTAATTTTCAATTGGTTAGCCCTTTACTTGCTTTATGTGGTTAAGTTCCAATTTTTCTTGTACTTTGCTTTTGTGTACTGTCGGAGATATCGATGGATACATTTGTCTCTTCTTGTATTAAGGCAAATACATTTAGGTATTTCCAATATTCTGACGAAGATTGGATTCTGTATCTCAATATCTCGATATCAGATTTCTTTAAAAAAAAGGATATTACTCAAGATAAATAGTCTCTGGCTGTACTTTTTGACAACCTGTTCATTAGGTTTGTAGTAAGTGTGAATGTTGATCCCTCACCATATAATTTTCAATGGCTTCGACCGGGCTGTATCCAATCCTAAAACGAATAATTCATGAAATGTATAAGCACACGTAAATAGTAATTCTGGGCATGCTTACCCCAAACATTACAACTCTAGGGTTTTCTTGAATTTCTTGAATTATTGCCTTCACCTGTTTTTGAAAATTTCCCACATGGGGGCGTTTATAAGTTGGAATATCCACAACATCTACTCATCATGATCACTGATATCTATGCTGGTAGTAAGTAATTGAGACAAATGAGTTTAGATATTTCCATAGATCAACAGAAAATTTATGAAAAGAAGAGGAACCAAAGGTTTCAATGGTACAGTTTTGTATTTTCTATAACAATTTTTGTTTTACATGGATTATTATTCTTCTGGTTACCAAGATACCTTCGGATGAAAAGAGATGCCAATAAAGTCAGGTTTAAACCTTTTTTTATCTTTATTTGCGTTTGGGAAACCTTCAATGCTCAGTTTTCTATTAAGATTCCTTTTAAGAACTCAAGAAGTTACTTTCAGCCTAGTATGTTGATTCCCATTCTTGCATTGGTTTTATTGAATGGTAGACTATGTTATATTGAAACTTTGGATATAGATTATCAAGATAGATCATTTGTAATAGCTAAAAGAGTTGCCAGAGTAGCGTTGGGAAACTTACCTATTGTTTTTCTTACTGCGACAAAGAATGATTTGGTTTCTGCAATAACAGGTTTATCTCGCGCTCGGTTGACTTTTTTTCACGAATGGTTTTCAAGACTAGTTTTCGTTATGATAACTGGGCATATGGCCCTTGTTATCTACTGTCAGTCTCACAATTCAAGTCTTGAAATTAATTTGAAATCACATAAACAAATTTATGGATTCATCGCATTTATTTGTTTAGCATTGTTGACATTTGCCAATATCAAGATTATTCGCCAGATTGCATTCGACTTTTTTATGGTCAAACATCGTGTATTTTCTTTCATCTTGCTTCTAATGGCATTCCTTCATCATAGTGGAACTAAAGTTATGATAGTTCTTGCGGTTCATTTACTAGTTCTTGATAGAGTGGTGGGAAGAGTGTTCACCCTCATTCATTTAGTAAAGTCACCAACGAAAGGTTGGTCCGAATTTGAAATACTTGGAAATCGAACCTTGAAGGTATCAATCCCACTAAAAATATCCAAGCAAAATCCAGAGACTTGGTATGGTTCTATTTTGCCAAAGTACGGAAATTGGAAAGCGGGACTGCATGCTTATTTGCATGTAGGAAAAGTTAGTTTATTTCAGTATCATCCATTTGTTATAAGTAGTTTACCTCAAACTGAAAGAATTGTATTCATAATTAAGGAAAAGAAAGGGTTTACAAAGAAACTTTTCGATCTTGTTGAGAAGGAGAAAGAAAAACAATTGATAATGTTACGACAAGGAAAAGAAATTCTTTGCAAAGATTCAAGAACAAGTGTTTTCTTTAGCAGAATTAAGTGTAAACTTACCAGAACTAAAATTATTGAAGATACTCCAGATTATATGAGAATAACTGATCCAAATATTGTAAAATTAAAAGCTACTATATCTGGTCCCTTTGAAGGGAAATATCATTCTTTGTTAACTTTTGACTCGGTTGCTCTTATTGGTGCTGGTATAGGTGGTTCCTTTGTTTTGACGGCCTGTCTAAACTTATTAGAAGAGATTGAACAGAAAGAATTGGATAAAGATTACGTTGGGCGGCCAGCTCATCCCTATATTCGATTGTATTGGTCAATAAGAAGCACCGAAAATGTTACCTGGTTTCAAGATACAATTCAAAAATTAATACCTTATATTAATTCAGGAAAACTAATGATGGACATCTATATCACTCAAGAACAATATGAGCTTAATTCGGTAATTATCAAAGATTCAAAAGTGGAAAATCCGTTCATTGAAATTATCGAAGAAGCAAGCTCGGCAAAACAAGTGCCTATTGACAAGGTTTTCACAGCTGAAAGTCAGAATTCTTTAATTGCCAATTCACTGATTAGGTTTAACCATAATAAGAGAATGATAGTTTCGGATATTATTCATCACTACGTTTCCACCATGAATTTTCCTCAGGATTCTTACTACAGGTCTCTAGCAGTTATTACTTGTGTTCCTGAAAGTCTTTCAAAAGAAGTAGAATTTGAATGTCAAAAAAGACGCTGGATACCCAATTCTCCAGATATTTATATCTATAATGAATCTTTTGAGTAAACTTGGTAGTATTTATAGTTGTCAAACATTTAAATGAACTTTTTTTTGGTATCCGAAAAAAATTGTGCGAAGTGGTTGCAAAATTTCCGAATTGAGCTCGATGCCACCACATATTATCCGCTAGTTGTGTATGCAGGATTTCTAGACTAACATGGACTACTGAGACGGGTTGTGCCACACAATACTCTAGTGTCTTGCTCAAAGTATTTACAAGAAGAGAAATTATGATGAATATCTGAATAAGGTTCATGGACCTGAAAATTCAATTGTCCTGTTGGGATTAGAGAAGAGTTTGGCATATGCTGCAAAAAATGAAAGCCTCAATTCCATAACCTGTAAGGTTCCACAATTAGGTAAAATATTTGCTCTCAAATCCCCACAACCACGGTTTAAAACAAAGTCCACACTTTTCCACATCAGTATATAAATAAAGGTCCTGGATTCTTCTATCGAGGCTATATTCAATAATTTCTTCAATTTATTTTCAATGTCATTGCCAGAAAACAGAACCAAAATCACGTTACCAAAGTTAGATTGGGAATATGATGCATTAGAACCCCATATTTCCGGAAAAATCAATGAAATTCATCATACTAAACACCACCAAACTTATGTTAATGGTTACAATGCTGCAATAGAGTCGTTATATGCTGCAGAAGCAAAAGGTGATGTAAAGGCTACAATTTCAATTCAACAAAACATAAAGTTTCATGGAGGTGGACATACTAATCATGTTTTGTTTTGGAAAAGTTTGGCTCCACCTTCTAACGGCGGGGGACAAGTTCCTGATGAGAATTCACCCCTCGGAAAGCAAATCATTAAGCAGTATGGTTCGGTTGAAAAACTTATTGAGATTACCAATAGCAAACTAGCAGGTATCCAAGGTTCAGGTTGGGCATTCATTGTTAAAAATGTTGAAAATGGTGGTCAATTGGATGTTATAACTACTTTTAATCAGGATACGGTTTTACCTCCTTTTGTTCCTTTAATTGCAATTGATGCTTGGGAACATGCATATTATTTGCAGTACCAGAATGTAAAGCTCGATTACTTCAAGGCAATTTGGAACGTGATTAATTGGTTTGAGGCGGAGAAAAGATTTACGGCGTAACAAATCTCAAAAACTACATCTCTAGAAATTGGTAGTGACTGGTTGGTTGATCCCGAGAAACTAGCTTTTATATAGCAAGTAAAACCTGAACCATAATTAAATTTGATTTTCGCTTTTATTTTTAATTTGTCATTCAACCATCATAAATTGGAGTTGTAATTGAGATAAAAAAAATTAAACACTAAAATGTGGTTGCCTTACTAGATCTATTCTGTTATTATTCAATCAAAGACATTAAATATAACCAGATCCTTGTAACTAGGAGCATGTTAATAGTACTGTATGTTAGCGATGAAAATTATGTATTTCCTAGATTCATTACGCATATCGTGAAACCAGAAAGTGCATTAATAATAGTTACTATTTTTTTCAATTGATACAAACATAAACCATCAAGCATACATGAACTTTTCCAATTTCGTAACTATTGCGGATGCTTGTTCTGGTCCATCAATGATACATAACATTATGAATAGGTAGAACGTACACTATGATTGCGGAAACAGTCTACTTCTGATGCACATGATCTATGACAAGTTGTTACGCATTACATATGTTTATGCTACTCATTAGATACCAAGCCACAGGGTGATTCTCTGGAATGTGGCACAACGACAATAGTGGCCCACCTAATCTGCATGAAATCCGGAGGTTTGAGTGCACTATTTGTAATGAGTTTTATTCTACTTGAACTTCCTAAACGGGACATTCGAAACAGAAAGATGCTTATATACAGGAATATCTAGCGCATGTACAGATCCACAAAACGATGAAACCAAAACTCTAGGTATTAACCTGGCTTAGTTCAAACATCATTTTCCGCTCTTGGTAAAACCAATCCCAAGCTTTCTCTTGATGATTATGTTTTTAAAGTTAAATAAGTACTCATCAAACTTCTTCTCGGAGTTGATCAGCTAAAAAGAATGAAATAAAACGTCTGTTCTTGTCACAATAGAAACTTGAATTTTAGTTAGTGGTACTCTAGAGCCATTTTCTGATCATACATACCTTTGCTGCAATTTGCAACGATATTTTTAGCACCTACGTCTTCTGCTGGTATCCTACAGAAATAAAGTCTAATTTAGTTCTTATTGGGTGTTGAATAGTGTTTGCACTAGTCGAACATTCTCATATTGGTTGCTAGCCAATAATAATCGTTTACCGTCTTGGGAACGCATGAATTGACACTTCTTGTCACCTTCTATAAATTTGATCTAAACATCACCGGAAATTGTGATAATAGTTGAAACTACTTATTTTTGGTGAAAGTACATTGCAATCTACAAAACTTGCTATATTTGAAGTTAATTTCTTCATTTATTTCCCATAAAGAATCCACTGTCATTATTCCTGTTTGGATCACTCAACTTCATTGGATCTGCCATGAATTCTTTGCGCAAAAAAGGCTCAAGGTCGTCCATTATTGGAAGATTCACTAGATTCACTGAATCGTCCCACAACATTTTCAAATCAAAATCTAGTGGTTCCAATCATACTTCAAGCATAGTACCATCCTTTCAATTTAGAATCACACATTCTTCAACTTCTATTGATAACCAGCCACATTTCCAACCTTCTCCTTTGGAAAAACACTATGATGACTTGAATTGTGCATTTTGTAACGAATTACTTTCCATGACTTTGCCTGGAGAAACTATCCTACATCTAAGTTGCTCTCATCTATGTCATCAAAATTGTCTCTTATTGTTGGTAGAAAGAGATGATTTTCAGAATCTGATTAACTGTGGAACTTGTTTGGAACCAACTAAATGTGCAAACCTCGCTGTTCATTCACGTTTGATTGAAAATACGTTAGCAAAGCGAGACAATGGGAAAAGTTCCAAAGATGACACTTTTCTAGGTGCCACCAGTTCAAATGATAGTCCAACTACACCGTTAGATAGTCCTGTTTCTGCATTCACCACCCCAAATTCAAAGTTTTCAAAATCTATTGAAACTCCAGCCACCGCTCCTACTCCTCAAACCCCTATAGTTATACCATCATTGAAATTCCTGGAACAATCCAACATGATGAAAGATATCTATGAGCCGCAAATAGAATGTATCGATGATCAGCAGAATGTCAAATTTTCAAATGGAAATTGTGAGATCGACTACATTATAAATATCAAACCACCACAGTTCTTAAAAAGTAACAATTGCAATGAAGAAGATGTGCAATTGAAAACAAATATTTCTAATAAGGTAAAAGAATTAATTGAGATTGATTTGAATCTAGGTGATTTGATAATATTTGACAATTTGGATATTAGCATTAATGGAAGAGATTGGGATCCGGTATTGGTATATTTATTTAAAGAATATATCTTGATCTATAATGGTCAGTATTTAGCGGGTCAGATTTCTATTCTGCAAGATCTATCTACCATAAACTTTATCGACGATAAGATCATATTGAATTTGACTAAAAATATTTTGCCTGAGATACATATCCGTCATAATCATTTTGCAATTGTTCGCAAATGGCAATCTATTTTGCAGCAGGTCTTGGATAATAATGTGCAAGATATCAATTTATTTCAATTCACTGGCACATGTTGGAACGAATTACGCAAATGGATAAACGTACCAGACGATCTCAGTTTGTTTAGCAATTTGGTTATCCTGGGTCAACAAATTCCAGAATTGCAATTAGCAAAGGCGTTGCCATCACCCAAAGAATTACCTTTGAATTTAGTTGTAGCAATATCCTTGGTCAATAAAACAAAATTAATAGATGAGGAATACAAAGAAAAAATACAACAGTCTTTGGTTATGATAAGAGACTCACTAGGAGAGAAAGACAAACTAGGGTTGATCTTCGTTGGACTTGATGGGCAGGGAAACTCTGGTCCCAAAGGATCATTTATTGGATGCGTTGATGTAAAATGGGAAGGATGGAATCAAATTATAAAGGAAATTCGTATTGTTCCCAACTCGTTCCAAAATAATTTGCTGGAATTAGCAATATGTTTCGAGAAGTGCATCGATTTATTTCCGTTTATGACAACTGCAAAACCGGAAATATTCAAGTTGATGATCTTAAATGGTAATGATTACGATCAGGATGGCAAATGTACAAATGAAAATGAATTTATAAGCAAAAACATAAAGTGTCTCAATGAAAATTTGTCAATAACTATTGTACGAATCGGCAAGGGGTATAATAGGCCAATCAATATCGTCCAGAACTATGTTGCATCAAGCTTTAACTACGGTACTCCGCTTGTACGTTTTGATAATTTTAATGAGTTCTTGAAGTCAGGAGAGATGTTAATCAAAAAGATGTTTCAAAAAATATGTATTCCTAAATTGATTTTAAATTTATCCATTGACAACAAGCTGTCTAGCAATTTCAGTCAAGTGGAAGTAAACGGTCAAATGACTTTGGTTCAAAAGAATGATGTCCAATTGATTATCAAAGATTTGCGAGCTTCTGATGAACGAAATGTAATGATAAAAGTTTTTTTGATGGCTCAGAAAGTACAAGAGAGTTTTGAAGGTAGATGTTCAATTCCTATTTTCAGTTATAGTTATAAATTGTTTAATGAAGAAGTTGGAAATAATTTAGTATCATCCCAGTTATCTACTTTTGACAACTTCAACGAGATCCAGAAAGGGGCAACTTCTTCCTATGATATTGATACATTGCCCGATCTGTGTGTGAAACCTCCCTTTCAGCAATCAGACGATAAATGGCTATTTCAGGAAAATGATGAAGATGATTATATAAACTTTCCATTGTTACCTCCACTATCTCTCCACCGTGATGCGTGTCTTACTCGAAGGTTTGCTGAATTGGCTATTATTAATAGCTTGAGATCAACATTTCAATATGTAAATGAAGATGCCAAGAGTTTGTTGAAGAAGTCTATATCTTCTATAAATGATCTAATGAAAGGACTTGAGTCAACATCTGAGGATGACTATGAACCAGCTGCTATTTCAATAATAGAAAACCATGAGGGAGGTACAATTAAGTTACTTTCAATTGTGAAAACAGACCTCAAAAACAGAAAATACTTGGAGATTTTGGCAAATGAACTTCGCTTTGTAATTGAAGGTTATGACCGTTCCTTGCAAAGTGCACATACTCGGTGTCAAGATTTGGCATTTAGCCTTATGTGATTTATATATAGAGGTAATTTGGCAAAGACATTAGTTTAATTGAAAGTGTTTTTTGTAAGCTTGGCTTGCAATAAACTGAATGTGACACGAATGGTGAGATTTGAGTTTTTGTATGTGCAAAATTCCTTTAACTTTCCGAATGTTAGTTTACTAATGTTAAAATGGCAAATCTATAACCACAAAAACCTTTGGTATTGGGCTTTACAACAATTTTAAAATTGCTAAAAGGCACAATGATCTATTTGCAAACAACAATTAAGACTTCACCATGTAGGATAAGTAATTGAGAATCATGCCAATTGTTCCGAACTAATTGCAACCTTTTTCGCGAACCGATTATATTCACTTGCCAGAAAAATGCGTTTCATTGGCGTCTTTTGCTGTCATGTCTACTACTCAAAGAGCTGGTTGTATTTGATGTTTTTAGGGAGGTTGTGAATACAAAATTGTGAAAAGCTTTCTTGTATGTTCCTACACCATTTTTGCTTGAAGCTGTTTGTACTACTGTGCCGAGGGATCAAAAGTGACAGAAACAAAAATTTCCATGCAGTATTTATTTGCTGGTTTCTTCTGACGAAGCCATATTGCTAACGAAGATCCATTATGATTTTCGTTCGGTAATGTACAATGAGCTGCTTTCTGATCTAGTTTCACAAGTACAAAGGATGAAAGAAGAAGCCCTGTATTTTCGTTGTTATTAGTTTTCCTAATTAGGTAATTTTGCTTGATCTCTATGATCTGTGTTTTGATTTGCTACAAGCAAGCACCACTAGAAAAATGGTGACGACATTTTTGCAACTCCAAGCAAAAATGGCTGGTTAATACATCTACAAACAATTTGATTCATGCTAGCGTCAAGACTATGCATGATGCATCTAGTATTGTAACCTGTCATGGTTCTAAGAATGATGGTGACGGTTAGCACTATAAAACTTGTTAATTCCTCCATCTTTTATGTGCTATCATTTTAAGCATAAACTATCTTTAGTAGAATCGAATACGAGTGATTTGACCACACGAGTAGTTTAATCCCTAAATTACCGCTCCAAAATGTCTCTTCAATTTCGTCCATTTAACTTTGCAAGTAACGCTTTGGTGGTGTCACTTGCAGGTATAGCCTGCGGTGCCAATTTGGGTAGTCTCGATCAAGGAAATGGTGATGACTCTGATGACAGCGGTGATGGAGACAGCAACAAGGACACTACGAATACAAACACAGCAACTGAAAAGAACACCAAGGCCGATCTTCAGACATTGATATTGACAACAGCGGTCACAGCAGCCCAGGAAACCCAACAACAGACTCAAGAAGCCCAGACAACTCAAGGAAATCAAAACCAAGCCGAGACCAAGCATGAAACTGCCAAAACTGCAGCTGAAACAACGCAACAGCAAGTTAATCAAGAAACAGCCGAAACTCAACAAGCAAACCACCAAACAAATCAACAAACAAATCAACAAACAACCGAGCAATGGGCGCAAGCAAGAAGTGCTTTGGCATTTCAACAAACATTGCAGGCTTCTGCTGCTGCCACCGAAAATGAGAACTTCCAGGCAACCACTACAGAAAAGCAGTCATTTGCCGATGGGCCTGTCACTCAAAATGAGTCGACAACCATTTGGTGGACCCCAGGAACTACCGCAACTCCTGAAACAGAAAATACCATGAGAACAGTAACTCAAACTACAGGTAAAAGCAACAAATCTAAGACCCAGGAAGCAGCCAATCATCAAACCAGTACTGAATCAAATGCATTCAATGTGTGGGGCTTCACTGGATCGCAATCGGTGTGGATTCAAACCACAGACATCTCTAGCGACGCCCAACTGCATGTCTCGGACCTGTCCGATTCAACCAAACACTCAACTCATTCAGTTAATGGTAACAGAACCTCCGGGGCTAATAGGTTGAATGCAGGCATTGTTGACAAGGATTTGTCGTGGAAAAAGACCCTTCTTGTCAGTGGGGTTATTGGAGTGAGCTTATTCTTGCAGGCATTGTGAGTCACCGATCCTTTCCACACCTGGACAAACAATAACGAAAAACAATTCTTGGTAGCTAGATGCTCCTAACTTTTATAGACATTCAACTCTTCGTTTGGCATTTTTTTGTATATATTTAATTGATGACTCAAGTGAGTTTCGCAGTAACTCGTCATCTATGTAAATCTGTTTTGCATCCTATGCGCACTCTGAATCATGCTCGTTTGTCTCGCTCAAGGATGGCGATGTCCTTAGCAACCCAAAATCAGGAAATAGTTGTTGGTGATCTAGCAAACCAGTCACATGATAACCAAGATAGCATAGAATCTTTTGATCCAAACAAACCTATTGTTAAACCACATGTTCGACGAATGAGATCTCCAGATCCAAAGAACCAGATGCAAAAGAAAAATCCAAAGTGCCAACCTTCAGTTATCGAGTTGGACCAGAAGTACCGGGAATCGGTACTTGAACATGTCAAGAGTCTTCCAAAGTTCCAAGTGCTAGATTCGATGGATGCACAAAATTTGGAAATGTTTGACAATGTTATTGATACTTATGTTCAAAACAGCCGTCGGACCTTCAAAGAAAACCCTCGTTTAGACGATGAACATAAGCAAAGATACTTGATAGATTGTATGAGAAAGGTCTACGGACGCAAGTCGATACTATTCTGCGTGGACATTGAAGCCTATGAACATAATCTGAATTTGGTAACTGAAATCGGCATAGCAATTTATGATCCTCGCAACCAGATGCTTTCCATGGTACCAACCATAGAACAAGTCCATATCCTAATCAGAGAAAATATGCATAGAGTTAATGGCAAATTTGTTCCCGCTCATTCTTTAAATTTTAATGGAGGAACTTCCTATGTGTTGAGAGCATATGAAGCTGCGGCATTAACCCAATCATTATTGGATTACTACTTTGGAAAATCCAAGCAAATTCCTTGTGCATTGGTGGGACATGAAGTACTGGGCGATGTGACGTGGTTAAAGAAACTTGGTATTAAATTCCCGGACAATTATCAGTGTATTGATACTGCTAATATTTTTAAGTTATCCGTGGGTAGTAATGGCACAAGTTTAAAGCGAGCCTTAGAAAAAGTGAAAATTCCTCATGCCTTTTTGCACAATGCTGGGAATGATGCATATTATACCTTGTTGTTGGCAATGAAATTGTGTGACCCAATATCCCGTACGGCCCTTTCACTAGACAAAATGAGCAAAGAACTTATAGAAGAAATGGAAAGGAACAAGAAAAAGAAAGAAGAAAGAAAGGCGAAAAAGGATCAAAAACAAGTTTCCGACGATAAGGAATCAAATGGAGAAAATATAACTGGAGTCACCGGTGATAATAGCGTAACTACACAGTCTAAGGAATTGAGCGAAGAGGAAAAGAGGATCCAAGAGAAGGAGATATTGGAGAAGAAACGAGAAAAAAATAAAAAGAAGAAAATGAGAGTTCAATTAGCGAATAAGGCAGAATGTGTTGAGCTAGGAAGTGCTTTTGAAGCTTCTTTGGCTATTTTTGAAAACGATATTGAAATTTTATAATTTGTAGGGGATAGATATCTGTCAATAAATACTATATATAGGGAATGGACATCTGTCAATAAATACTATTTGATAAGTCCATGATCGTTCGTTCATAATCCGTTCTCATTTCTTCAAGTCGTAATAATAATCCCGCACACAAGCTTCGAAGTTTCAGGTCAATTAGCAATTCCCACGACACCGTTAGCCAGTTCCTAATAAACTCGAGGTTTTGGTGATGGATCTTAACAAGCTGTTGGTTGTCCACAATATCACAAATCAATAGAATTCCAGTTACAATACTTTCAATCACCTGGATTTCTTCTGTGTTAGTTTTTCTTAAGATTGTAACGGAAATCAACAAATGTTCCCTAATCATGTCTTTCAATTCAACGCATGATGGGTACGCGGTATGTAGAATCAATGTCAATGTCTTTATGTAATGGGCAATAAAAATTGTCGAATAATGGCCAATATCTATTCCATTTGCTTCATACCATACGTTCAACAAAGGAAAATAGAAAATATTTCCTATTATTTTAAAAAAATTGCCAATGAGAGGTTTTTCGACCATAGGAGAATGCCTTCGTAACTTTGCGGAAATCTTCACGATTTTTCCTTGTCCAAGAATCTCGTCCTGAGCTTTCGTTGTTGGGCCATCCATGAGAGAATCCTGGAGGTTTGCAGTGATTTTATCCACATAGTTTTCACTTTCTTCGATAGCTAAATATTGCTTATGAAGATTCTCAGGTAGCTTCTTTGTAGGAAACTCGGCTTTGTTAAATGTCTTCGTTATCACTTCATCTTTGATCCCTCTGAGCTCTCGGCAGGCTAAAGATGTTGCTGATAGTATAATCATCCTTTGCTGCAAAGAATAGTCACCCGTGAGCAATAACTTGAATAAGAAAGATGTTGTATCAGGGTTAGTCACAATCACAGCAACAATATTACTTAGCTTCAAATCATCAAAATCTTTGTCCTCATAATAATTTGAGAGTGCAATCAACAGAGTGAGTAAACTTTCCAGGTAGAATTGAACCTCAGATCCATTTCTTTGCTTTTGTCTCAACAATGTAGGGCCCACTATGAGTGCTTGCCTCCTCATTTCATAAGCATTGTCTTCCTTTGTATCGACATTCAAATACTCTAACAAGTCTTTAATATACAAAGGAGTTGCAGTTTTAGTTCTTGTGGCAATCGTTGGATCGTCATCGTCGTCAGAATCAATTTGCTCATTTGGTAGTTCTTGGACTTTGAAATTTCTAGAAAACTGTTCCTCCATTTCATCAACAGATGGAGATCGGACGTATTTCCAGGCCAAATGCTCATCTGTAGACTGAATATTCATTGTCTGCGGAATTAAGGAAGAATAAGAATCAACGTTTGGTGCGTCTTTGAATATCTTTTCTTCTCCATTCAAAACGCAGACATAGTCAGCTACGACAATACTCAAAGCCTTCACATTGTTTGAATACGACAGCAACCTGTTAGTTATGGCATCTAAGAAGATGCTATTTCGGGACAATTCTCTCAAAAATTGTGTACTGCTTTTCTGTAAAAGATGCATTAGGAACAATGTTCTGTTTTCTTGTTGGACTATTGGTTCGCTTCTAAAGATACTAGGTTCAGACCAAAGTTTCAAGTGTCTCATTGTAATTGAATTCACCTTTTCCTCCAGTAACTTTGCAATGATTAATGTAGTTAATATTATTAGATTTTGATTGCCCAATTGAATAACTCTCTCTTGAAAAGATTCATCGATATAGACTTTAGCAAACTCTAAAACGGTGCACAATCCGCTATACCTTGAATCTTCAATTGTACCTCGCAAAATATTCCTGCTGAGGTAAACTAAGAATAATCTCTTCATAATTTCCTTAGCTTTGAATCTATCTATGGAGCGCCAGCTAGTCATGAAGAAATCCCAATTTTCCTCCTCGAAGAACGAATCGAAAAATGGAATACAGCTATCCTCAGAAAACGTTAGGATCGAGTTTAAAAATGGATTAATCATTTTCCCATCAATATGTCTCTGGAAAAGGCTAAGCAACAACTTGACCAAGTACACCACATAATTGCTGGTTGACTGCAACGCAGCATTCGACACACTCCGCTCTCTTTCGATTGTCACTTGGTTAAACACAGCAAAGATCTTTCCCTTGAAAACCAACTTATCCACTTCTTTTATCTGAATCATGGGTGTGTCCTTGGTAACCATTGACAGGATTAAATCATTGTCAAATACTTGCTGCAAAACCTCGTGTAATACTCTGACTTCGTCTGGTGAATCACCAGAATTGTGGAGTAATCTGATCCTGCTTGCAAGATTTCCTATACCAGTCAACGATTGGAGTACTCTGATTAGTTTTATCTTGATCTTTTGTGGCAATGACGCGTAGGTCTGCGGAATGGTATATTCAAGTAGGACATTGATGAAAGGAAGTGACGGCTGAGAATCGCTGCATAAACCCCTGGCCAAGATTTCGTCGATCTTGTCGATAGAGGGGAACTCTTTCAAACTGATTATATCATCATTATCTAATTGCGAAAGGTGCATGGACGAGTATTGCTGGGTGTTCCCGAATAATGTCAAATGTGGTTTGGTTGGTTTGAAAATTTGTGCGATTATTCTTCCCCAGGATAACTGGTCTTCCTTTACTGCGCGCAGCACTAAGACAATGCTTCACAAGACGTTCAGAAAAGCACCTTTCAATCACGTGGCAAGACGTATCTGGTTGCAGATACCGAAGGGAACTAGATGTGTGTCAAATAACGCTGGATCATCATCAATTGAAGAAATTGCCATACAAGAATCAAGCACGCTCCGAGCCCCACCAGCAGAAGTGAAGAAAGTAAAGCCAAAGAGGCGCTCGGTAGGTAAGCCAATTCCCCAGTATAATTATGATGATGACATCGACCTTCATGACAGCTTGAAGCGTATCAAGAGAAAACTAAAGAACAATGCCAATATTGATATCAAAACTTACTTGAAAAGTAACCATTTCAGATTTCCTCCCAAGAAACAGGAAGCGTCGTTAGAAACATTGTCAAGGGCAATGAAAATAGTTTATCCTCGAGAGGTTCCATTGGTGGCTCTTGATTTTGAAAACTATGAAAACGGGCCCGAAAACTTGTTGGAGATTGGAATATCGGTTTTCTCCCCCGAGTACATGGTAAACGCAATGTTCCCCGAATTTCAGACACTACATATTGTAATTAAAGAGAATTGGGACTTAAGCAACGGGATGTATGTTGCAGACCGCAAACACAATTTCATGGGAGGGGTATCGTACTACTTGAAAGAGAGTGAAGCCCTTGAACTACTACGCAAAGTGATGCAAAAGTACATCTTCGACAAAAAAGGAGTACTTGTAGCTCATAACATACTTATGGAGAAGCGTCAATTGGAAAGGTTACAGTTACCAGTGCCTGATGGAGCACAGATGCTCGACACTCTCAAATTGTTCCAAATCTCAAGACAGGCGGGTGGCAGACTCTTTGCTATTCTCAGACAATTGAACATCAACTATGGACACCTCCATAACGCAGGCAACGACGCTTATTATACTTTATTGATTGCATTTAGCTTGTGTGACCCCGTGAAAAGGCTTGAATTCAATCTAGACCAGTTCTACGTATCTGAATACCGGGGAAAGAACGAATCCTCCGGTGACACTGCCAAATTCTTTGATAACGTTGCAGTACAAGATATCTTAGACAAAACTTTCCATAATTGAAAGCTTAGGGCCCCATTATTTCGATAACAGACCACCTGAATTCATTTTCCCGGTCACAAACATCGCTTATCGGAATCGCACTAATTCCAGTGACGATAATCTTTAATTAATATTATCAAAACAAAAACAATCGAAAAAATATAGAATTTTGAAAGAATTATCAGCTCGTTTATAAAATTTGGTCAACAAGATATTGTTTCCAGAAATCTAAGAAAAATTATTGGTTCATGTCTTATGATCGCAGAGGTAACAAATATTGGAGTCCGTGCCTGATTTTTGTTTATTTTATCACTTTATTTCTTTGGACACACTACTTGTTTCGCTTTGAGGAACATTGGCTTGCTGGATATGTCATACACTAATAATCCGTCTGACGAGCACACTTCCTTACTTGGAAACCGACGTCCTTCCCAAACTATTTTGGATCTCCCAATTGGCTCTTTTAAGGGACCAAACTCTTTGCATAATTTTGCCAGTTCATTTACCAGGGCACAATCATTTGCGGCGTCGAAACTCGACAATGACATTCATAGAAAAAGATCGTTTTTCACGCAAAGCTCCCTGGTTGATGGGGAAGAAATCGAAGATGAGCTCTTCGATCCCGATCTCATGGTGCCCTCCACTCGCGGAGAACGATTAAGCGTTGTAATCCATGATATAACTCATCGGAATCAATTGTTCATGAACGACGCCATGGACTCCGATTCTTTCATGTCTCCCAACAACGATGTTTTCTACCATGAAGATATTATGAACGCAATTCATGAATCAAGATCAAGACATGGTTCAGAGCAGTATGCTGGTGCTATATCTATCAATAAGAAACGGTTATATCCAGCGGCATCTTTTTCCAGTTTGAGATCGGCCCTTTCGATAGCCACAACTGCATCACAAATTAACTTGAAAAAGATAGAAGACGCCGACGGTAATATTGTCACTATATTGGCAGGACAGTCAACGGCTCCACAAACGGTATTTAATTCTATCAATGTCCTAATTGGTGTTGGTCTCTTGGCACTCCCAGTAGGAATCATGAAAGCAGGCTGGATATTTGGTTTACCCATTTTATTTTTATGTGGAATTACAACATATTGGACAGCATGCCTATTATCTAAAGCAATGGATACTGATAGGACAATTATGACCTACGCTGATTTAGGTTTTGCTGCTGGAGGGTCCTATGCGAAGTTGGTGATTTCACTATTGTTTTCCGTGGACTTGGTGGGGGCAGGAGTGGCCCTAATTGTATTGTTCAGTGATTCGTTATATGCATTATTCGGAGACGATGTAGTTTGGACAACTACTAAATTTAAAATTATCAGTTTCTTGATTTTGACTCCATTTACTTTCATACCGTTGTCAATCTTATCCATCTTTTCACTTTTTGGCATCTTGTCAACGATTTCAATCACTTTGTTAGTTATGGTTTGTGGTTTTTTAAAACCCTCGGCTCCGGGCTCATTGTTGGACATTATGCCTACTAATTTGTGGCCTAAATCTTTGGGTGATCTTTTCTTGGCCGTTGGAATTTTAATGGCACCGTTTGGTGGACATGCCATTTTTCCAAACTTGAAGAGCGATATGAGACACCCATACAAGTTTACTAGGACTTTGGGTATTACCTATGCCATAACTATGGCCACTGATAGTGCCATGGGGATACTTGGATTTTTGATGTTTGGTGCTAAATGCAGCAATGAAATAACAAATACTTTGGTAACAACCCCAGGATATCCTCGATGGTGCTACTCGGTAATCAGCGGCTTGATTTGTTTGATTCCGTTGGCAAAGACTCCTTTGAATGCTAAACCAATTATCTCAACTTTCGATGTCTTGCTTCATACAAATACCCCTAGCACTAGCGTCCTAGCTGGAGCTAGCAAAGCAGTGGGTAAATTTACAATTAGAGTTGGAGTAAATGCTGTTTTTGTAATTTTGGCCATTTTATTTCCTGAGTTTGATAAAATTGTCGGTATTCTTGGAGCTTCTATTTGTTTCATCATTTGCATTATATTACCATGTTTGTTCTACCTCAAGTTGTGCGGATCCCGAATGGCAGCTTTTGAAAAGAATTTGGTATGTTTGGTGGTATTAATTTCGATCATTTTGGGATCAGTAGCATCATGGGCCGTCATTACTAATTGATCTAATGTAACAGTTTAACAGAATAGCTTGATTTTGATCTTTTTATGCATTGCCTAGATATATTTATAGGTCTAATTTTTCATACAATTTCGCGGCACCTTGTGCTGGAAGTTGAAATAGATATTGAATTTTTTTAATGGTTGCAAACATTGTTTGCAGCATTGTCACTAGCGGTTATACCTTCCTATTTTGGAAAATACCGCTAGATATGGACTCTATCACCCAACTATAATATACATAATTTAGATGACTAATTTATTCAGATAGTAGAAATCGATAAAGAGAATATACTTTCCCGTCTGTATATCCGTCGCGTATTGGCAGTTATCATATAAGCTGTGAATATGTATATTCCGAAGAACTACGAAGAAGAAGATTGGCAACAAGTGAAGTACTTGATAAAGAACTACCCACTAGGTACTGTTGTTACCAACGATGTAGATGGAAAGATAGTAGCAAATCATATTCCCTTTTTACTTAGGGAGGACTCAAATACTGGGCGAAGGACCTTGGTTGCTCATGTCGCAAAGAAAAACCATCAACTTCCTTCGCTATCAGCAAACGATCATGTTCTAGTGATTTTCCAATCGGTCGATTCATACATTACACCAGATTATTATCCTGGTAAGAAAGAAACTCATAAGGCAGTTCCTACATGGGACTTTGCATCGGCTCATATCTATGGGAAGTCGAAGGTTATTGATGATACTGAGTTTGTAAGATATCAATTGGATCAATTGACTGACCAACAGGAAACTGGAAAAGAGTTTCCATGGAAGGTAAGTGATGCACCAGAAAACTACGTTAAAATAATGCAGAAAGCAATCACAGGAATTGAGATAGAAATTGAATCTACTCAATGTAAATTCAAATTTGAGCAGGGGAAGGGCAAAGCTGATATCGAAGGTGTTATCAATGGTCTTGAGAAGGATGGTAAGAACGAAATTTCCACGTTAACTAGAGACACTAATATTCGAAGCCAGAATATATAGAAGTAAATTATATGGCAATTAAATCAGCGGAAGGAGCAATTTCTTTCTATTACATTTTATAATACATATGAATATGAATAATATACAGATTATTTTGTGAACGTATCCCAGTTACTTGACAATCATAAATCTATGCAATTGTAACTAATATGGTGTAAATCTTGGAGCACCTCTGAATCCTCCTCTTCCTCGTCCGCGACCACGGAATGCCCCTCCCCTAAATCCACCTCTCCCACCACCTCTGCCCCCTCGGAATCCTCCTCTTCTGATACTAATACCAGGAATATTAGTCCTCTTGGCGCTCACTTTTAGTTGCCTGTCTCTAAACATTGAACCATCTAAAGTTGCTACCGCTTTATTTACTGCGTCAGTATCGGCAAATTCCAAATAGGCAAACCCTTTTGGTTGCCCGGTGGCCTTGTTCATCAATATCGTCACACGATTCACCACACCAGCACTGGAAAAGTGTTGTTGTAATTCCAACGGAGTGGCTCCATAATCGACATTTCCAATGTATATGGATCTTGAATCAATATCTCTCTTCTCTTCGTCGGTAGGAGGTGTAATCCCATTTGATGAATTTTCATCTTTGAGTTGAGAATGCAATTCTCTAAGCTTGGCAGCTTCCTTCTCCATTTCAGCCAAACGAACTTGTTCGTCACTGATTATGATATCGCTCGATGCAGATCCCTCGCTGTCAAATGATACATCTGGTTGTTGCTGCAACTGTTGCGAGCTGATTTGTGTTTCCGGGCCATTTTGCTGCACCACTTGTGATTGGGTTTGGAAACCACCCACAAATTGCTGCTCCTCTACAGGTATTTGATCTGACATCGTTCTTCTTATTCACACTTCTATTGTGACGGTAGTTAAAGCTTTCGTAACACTACTAACTGTGTAAATGAGATTTTTACAAAAATGTCTGCTACTGCATACAGTAATATTTATTACCCGGAGCGAACTCCAATAAATTATGCCTCTAGAGATACTTCATCACACCAACTTAATACTGAGAAAAGCCAGGTAAATTTCTTTCGCGACTCAATGTATTCTTAACGGTGTGCTCATTAATATTTCTTGGGGCCGTGGTGCCATTACTTGTTGTGCTCCACCTGGTAGCGCTGGGGTTTATTGATCCATAATCCCTTTTCTTTATTTTCTTTTTCTTTTTGACATAGACTGGAAGTAGATTCTCATTTTCGTTTCTAAGAACATCGACATCGGTCTCGTAGCCTCGATCATAAGGGTTGCAGTCGTCGTCCGTGAGCACACTCATGAAGCCGGAGTCAGAACGGGGGTATATATCATCGTTGGCATTTGCAATTCTAGCATTTTTCTCGGTACCAAGACAAAATATGAAACTTATCATCACTGCACCAAAAATAATCAATCCAAGAATGATTCCTACTCCAACACTAACAAATCCAAGATGAATGTGTAGGAAACTATCTCTTTTGGAGTTTCGTAACCAATCTAAACTCAATGGTTTTTCAATTAAAAACACACAAGATAGACCGTCGGTATCGTTATTGTTCTGATAAAGCGAAGTGCAACCATGCGACAAAATTCTAACCTCATGATCTTTATTGTAAGATAATAGTGAAACATCATCGGTGGACTCTTCGAGTTTATGAAGCTGCAAAAATACTTTGTTTGTTTGCTTAATATGGTGGCACGTCAAACTTGCCTCGCTCAAATTAGTCCCAATAAGTCGGTCGTCAGTGACATTGGCATCTCGATCAAAATTATATCCTACTCCGGTGATGCAATTCAATAATTTGCCCAAGTCCTCGTTTGGAATCATATGAAACTCTAAAAATTTGAAAAGATTACTGAATGAGCTAGTAATGTTGAAATCTTTCATTGATTCAGGACTTGGAACTAATAAGGAATATTTGCCACCTTTGGAGTTTTCAATGCCAAGAACTTGTTTCAATTTTGGAAACAAGTCCAATAAGTCAAGGATGGATTGATCGGGGAAGTTTGGGTCCATTGTTGTCTTCAATAAGTCTTTAATAGGAATATTAAATGTATCTGGAAATAATATCTTATTAACCACATGAACCACACCTTGATTGAATAAGACATCTGAATTCAATGGAATACTCAAGTCTGTACTATTTATTCTTATATGGTTACTGTCAGCCTTACTTCCAATTTGTATGACTTCAACTTCATCTCCGTTCATGTTTATTGCGGTTAAATTTCCTTGTTTTCCAATACCAAAGTCAGAATAAATAGTATCTTCAATGAACATTCCTTTCAATATCAGTTTAAACAACATAGGATTTGCTTCCAAATAATTCAATACTAAACCCATATCCTTCCACAAACCAGTTGTTTTGAGTTGATCTGCAGTATCAATTTTGGCCTTACCGCAAGGTAAAAATATAGTGAATCCTTTTTCGTTGTCATCTAGGTTGTTCAACTCAAAGGTATTAAGATATTCTAGCGTTCTCAAGCAACTTTTCTTATCAATTTCAATATGTTCTAGATGTCTGGGCACAGAACCAGAAGAGATCAAATCACCCAATGAATGCTTGAATGAACTTGGTGTGGAAATTTCTCCATCTGCCAAGTAAGCTATTGTTCCATTTCCAATAGACACTGGGCCCCCAACCACTTTTGTTTCATCATTTAATGTAAGTATTTGATTACCTTTAACGTTTGAATTTGAAATCTTAACTTTGAAGCACCCACCAATCTTTTTCTTAGAACAAAGTAATGTATCTACAATTTTGTAAAATTCATCATTTTTTTGATTAATTATTATTGGTTCGTTTGCAAATTGGTACAACAAACCTTGCTTGGAACTGAATGATTTAACTGAAATTTCTTGTGTGGACTCTTCATCACTAGTATCGTCTCTCAGATCCATGTTAATAAAGATGGTATGGTTGCCCAGAGATCCGTCTATCAAATGGTTTAACGACCTAAAATTCAATTCCTTAGCAAAGTTTGAAAAGTGCATTGCATAAAGCCCTTTTCGGGGGATCATTTCTACTGTCGATATTTCTAGTTCTTTGAAAAAATTTAAACTAGGGTCTTTGTCTTTCTTGAAAATGTGAATAACTCCATCTGCTAGCACCTTTGATGAATTACTTATTACTTTGCCGTCGATTATCAAATTGCTCGTGCGCTTCTGCAAATCAATTTGAAACTTTCTATTTGCGGCATTCTTGAACTTGGCATTCGTGTTGTTCACCCCACCAATGAGTTCGCTGAACATAAGATTCTTAATTAAACTTAATATATCTCTTTTTATTTCGAGTTTTGCTTCTTCTGTTGTCAAAAATTTAGATGTATTTAGGGTGTGGTAATTGGCAAGGTAGTATCTCTTTTGTAATTCTGTTAATGAATTTTCAATAAACTTATCATCTGGGATCAATAAGCTTTTAAAACCGTCCAAGAATTCTTCACAACTTTCAGGCAAAGGTTCTTCTTTGGGTGACTTCTTTTTCTCTTTTCGTTTCCCTTTCTTTTTCCTCCTCTTCTTCTTCTTCTTGCTATTGGTATGGTGCTTGTTTTTTTGTTTCTTCTTGCTATGTTTTGATTTGTGTTTTCTGTTCACTATAACGTCAAAGTTATCATCTAAATCCTCGTAATCCTCATCGTCTTCATCATCTTCATCAGGGAACAAAGATTTGAACAATTGCTTGAAAAAGGAAATTCTATGATTCCCTAAAAATGCATGCTTATCATCCATCAATACTTCACAAATGGTTGGTTTTTCTGGCAAAAAGTGATCTATGCCTTGAATAAAAGAGTATTGATGTTTCGCGTATATGTCCACATCCACTATTCTCGCAACGTCATCAACCACGTATTCGTATGTTGAGAAATCAGGCTTGACGCTTATAGGATAGAACTCACTATCATCAATCTTAAACAACGTTTTATATATCACCTCCTCGTTCCCAAGGTAGCCCACTCTGAACCGTTGATTTACCACGTACCGTAATAGTTCATTGTTATCAAAACCAACGTCCATTACCGCAAATGCCAGGTTTACTGGAGCAAGCAAAGTGACGTTCTCAAGAGAATTTAATTGTGGTATAATTCCATTTCTCTGAAGTTGACGTAGAAAGTAGGAAAACTGGGGTTGTGAAGATAGTATGTCTACTATTGTTGATGGGGTCGAGGAAGGCTCTTCGGGCGAAGTTGTGGATGCCTGCAAGAGCACTTCATTATTTGAATCGGAAGCATTGACTACCTTCAAAATTAACAATGATACGACGTAGAGGAACCATCGGGCAACCATGGGATACGTGTGAACAAAACACTGACAACTGACTGTCTGGTAGATTAGTTTATAAAGATCAAACCCTGACTCTTGTGCCACTAGATACCGTGATCAAATAAAGACGAAGTTATGATATGGAATCTTCAAATGTTTGTTTCAAGGTGAAACTCCTTGTTTGTCTTAAAGTTGAGGGGTCTGACATGTCGCGAATCGTATTTTTTTGACATCAATTTTGAAAGGGTCGTGTACTTGGTCCATTATTACTTCAATTTATATATGGTGAAGATAGCCGCATATGCATTGACTCATCAACCAACTATTAATGTTAGTCGTTACCATACATATGGAAGTTTGAAAATCATAGAGGACATGGAAAGCTCAGGGACAACGTCTGTGAGCTCATCTTTGGCCGACTCGTATCCCGGTGAGACGGCCTTACAGAGAAGACGTACTATCGAAAGCGAATTAAATGAGGTAGAAGCAGAGTCAGTTTCGCAAGCGTTGCCAGAAGGGTTCAACGCCAAGTACACTCGTTTTAAAGAAGAAGTTGGCGGGAAAAAATTCGTAAAGAAGACCGCCAAGTACTACAGTACCATTTTGAATATCGTTCATGGGGCCATTTGGGGAGTGCTCGTTCGTAAGGGGTTGATGGCCTTGACAACTTACAACGGCTCGTATTTGTCCGGGGTTGTGTGGGCAAATTTTGCTGCTTGCTTTATCATGGGGATTGCAGTGGAGGGTGAACAGTTATGGATGAGGTTGACTAAATTTCACCCTGAATCTTATCCCAACAAGGGTTCCATCCCAGTATATGCTGGGATCACAACGGGGTTCTGTGGGACGGTGTCGTCGTTTTCGTCAATGATGTTGGAAGCATTCAACAAGGCTGCTGATACTGAAATTGGAAAAAGATCTCACTACCCCAATGCTGCCTACGGAATAATGGAATTTTTGGCCGTAATTTTGGCCCAGATTGGCTTGTCAATTATGGGATTCCATATGGGTAAGCACCTTCTGAGCACCTTTGATGAATTTTTGCCTATACTTCCTAGAAAAAGGTACAAAGTTGTTGAAAAAGTGTCGATGATAATGGGGATAATCTTGGTTATCATAACCTGCGTTTTGCTAGGCGTCAAAAAGGAAGGAGCATGGAGATCATGGACATTTGCCATGTTTTTTGCTCCTTTCGGTGCAATTATTAGGTTCTATTTATCCAAATACTTGAACTCAAAGATTGCAAACTTCCCTTTTGGGACATTTACTGCCAACTTTGGTGGGAGTTTATTGTTGGCAATATTTACATTATTAGGTAGAGGAAGATTGCCTGGTAGTGGAAGAATTATGACTCACGTTATGGGATGTCATATATTGAATGGACTAGACGATGGTTTCTGCGGTGCTCTCACCACTGTGAGTACTTTTGTTGTTGAGCTTTTTGCCTTGAAAACAATGTTCGCTTATAGGTACGGCATAATAAGTATTTTTCTTAGCTTTGCCGTGATGGTGTTGACCT
Source organism: Scheffersomyces stambukii (assembly GCA_002245345.1). NCBI lineage: Eukaryota > Fungi > Ascomycota > Pichiomycetes > Serinales > Debaryomycetaceae > Scheffersomyces > Scheffersomyces stambukii. Next base: position 25,888 of record NBZC01000079.1, read on the forward strand.
TGGGAACTTATAATTGGGCAGTGGGACTCATTGATCCCTATTGCAGCTAAAGATACTGGTTCAATACTTTACCCCTCGAGCGCATTACTTTTCCAAAATGAGATTAGAACTGGCTACGGTATCCAGATGTGCCGGATAATTTGCTCAATCACTTATACACAAACTGCTACGGTTTGCGCCAGGTGCAAACGTCAGGTCATGTGACTTGTTTTGATGCACCTAAAATAGACCGCATCAGAGATTAGATCTGATCTCCCTCACCAACGGTACATGGGGGAAATTACTGCGAAAAAATCTGAGCAAATTTTACAACCAAATTGAGAAATGAGTTAAAAAATTTGCCGGCTCCTACTTGCAGTAATAACAATTTGCTCAAAAAGTGTAGCCAATGGTGTTTCCAACGTTTCCAAATAATATACTCATAAAGTATATATAGTTATGATTGGGCATTCGCAAGTAAATTGTAGCGATATAGAAATTGAATATTAGATTGTTCCTTGCATTTTCGTACATTAGAACAAATACGAACATAATTGCAGTTCACTTGAGTACCTACACTTATTGTTCTCGAGTCTGTTCTTATTTGGTGAGTAGAGGGTTGGAAATCTAACATATAAAAACAGCATTATGTTCAAAAGAAATGTTGTTTTTGAGGGCATGGATTGCATAGCAGATTCCAATCTGCATGAGTACATGGAAGCACAGCAACTCTCTCAAACAACCATCTCCTGGACTTCAAATACGGTCTACGCAAAATACACCGTATACTTCGGAGTTGCGACTTTGTTCGTCGCAACTACAAAACACTTGTGGTACAGATATCGTGATTTGCGTTATAGGTCGAAACCTTCCTCCAATGCCTGTTCATCTTTTGTTGATGTCATACTGGCTTATTGTCGCTATTTTGGATACATGCAATTACCAGCATCATTTTCATACTATACATCAGTTCCCTCGTCAGTAGGTGCTGCTCTGTATATGTTCCTATCGTCGCTTTATTTATTATGTTATTGCTTGGTTCCTCATTTTTGGTACCGTGGCTGCGCTGGTTTTGGGTCCCCTCCGTTAGCTGTCCGAGCTGGTCTTATGGCAACGGCATTGACTCCTTTCATATATGTGCTTGCCGGTAAATCGAATGCCATTACCTTGTTAACAGGAGTGTCTTATGAAAAATTGAATGTTTACCATCAGTATGTCGGGGTGTGCGCATTCGTGTTGTCATTGATTCATACTATCCCATTTTTATACCAAGATCTCGTTGAAGGAGGTGCATCTAATTTGCGAGCAAACTTCAAGTCTTCCTTTGCCTACTATAGTGGAATTCCCCCTTTAATTTTGCTAGGATTATTGTGCATTCTTTCCAAAGCTTGGGTGCGAAAGCATGTTTATGAATTATTCTTGCATTTACATTGGATGATGGGCATTGGTTATTTTGGCACTCTCATATGGCATATTGACAAGTCTTTGGGTGCTGATAATTATATGTGGGGTGCTTTGGCTTTCTGGACCACCCAAATTATTTACAGGATATTGGTCAAGACTTGCTTCAAACCAAATGCTATGTTCTTGAAGCCTAGACCAGCAAAATTGTCAAGGCTAGGTGAAGAAGTATTCGAAATTACCGTGGCTAACATAAAAGATTACAGTTGGCGTCCTGGTCAACATTGCTTCCTTAGGTTCGTGGGCTCGAAAATATTGGATAATCATCCTTTCTCGATTGCTTCAATGAAGACAGCAGATAACGAAGAAATGAAATTTATAATAATTCCCAGGAAAGGTTTAACACGCACCCTTCAGAACGAAATAGACGAACACTATTCTTGTGATAAAAAGGTTTATCTTGATGGTCCATACGGCGGTACTTTCAGGGAGCCTAGTTCATTTGAGAGAGCTGTGTTAATTAGTTCTGGAAGCGGTGTGACGGCTACATTACCCTTTTTGACATATCTTTGTCATAACATAGATGAGATGAAGAGAGGCGGAAAAGATGCCATCACAAAAGGAATTTCCTTTATTTGGTTGGTTAGACGGAAGGATGATATTAATTGGATTAAGACTGAGCTTACCAGGTGTCAAGAATTGGCAGGAAGCAATGTTCATATCGACATCTTTGTATGCAACGAAATACAACAGAAAGAAGACAAATTAACTTCATCTGATGTTAGTGAAGATGAGATAAAGCAAAATAAAATGTTTGAAGTGGAAAAGGCCATTGAAAGTTCAGACTCGGATGATTCAGTCTTTAATAATTTCAACATAATCTATTGGAAGCCAAATATCGGTCAGGTCATTGCATCGCTTGGGCCTACATTATTCAAAAGAAATCTTGTTGTTTCTTCAGGAAGTGAATCAATGAAACGAGAGGTTAGCACTGCCGTTTCGTCTCTTCAAACTTTGGTCTTCAACAACGATTTGCGCAGAACTAATATTGAAGAAGTATATTTGCATACTGAAACATTTGGTTGGTAATTTATTTTAGTTCTATATCTGCATAAACCCAATTATATAATCAGATTATTATTCTATAATAGATAGTAGCATTTGTTCCAAGGATTTTTATCGGAATTGAGATATTATATTTACTACTCTGGTTTTTTCAACTTAGTATTTAATAAAGACTAACAAGACTAAAAAAACTATTGCGATTATGAAAGCGGGTAGCAAGCAAGATATTGGTATTTGATTTGGCTTTCAGTTCACCAAAAGAATTTCAACCAGATTATTATTTTCTTAGCAAAAGACCTATTTAAGAGATAACAATAAGGCTTCCCATGACTAACTAAAAATTTTTTTTTGAATTTTTGCCAATTTCCAAAAATTGTTTAATTGCTGACCACAAATTTAATATCATCATCAATCAGATCGATGAATTCTTCAAAACTGGTGTGATTTGGTTTCCACCCAATAGCATATCCATTGTCACCTCTACTTCTTGAATTTGTTCCCCAGTAAAATGGGCCAAACTGATCTTTGCTAATTGAAATAATCTGTTGCGGATCCAATTGAGCTACACTGCTGGTTGGAATTAGTCCTCGAGAATATAATTTTTCACCAACAGCCTCAGATACTTGTTTCCATGTATGTTCGATCTCAGCGGGAGTAGTTGAAATATGTTGTTCCTCGAAGGAATATGCACCAAAATAGTAGCCTTTTCGGTTTATTGGAATATTATCACATTTAATTAACTTAGATACCAACAAATAGTAAAGCTCTCCCAAATCTTTGATATGAACGTGATTCCAAATATAGTTTCCCGAATAAACAGTGAAAGCTTGATTGTTTGCAATAGATGATTGAATCAACTTTGGAATTTGTACTGATATAACCTTATCAAATCCATCACTAATCCCAAAGATAGTCGAAGGGCAAACAATAACGGTATTAACGTTGGGGTTTTTGTCATGGATATCTAAAATTATTTTATCAACTGGACGATGGGGTTGATTAAGATCGAGAGTGTTAATTTCTTCAATGTTTTTCAAATCAGAATATACTTTCTTTGATGGGCCTTTTTGTTGATCAAGGGGATCTTGCAATACAGATGTCCCCGAAGTATGGATCAATATTTTCTTTTTGCTCCCACATTCAACTAAAGCATCCGATAAAGCTTGAGCACTTGGAACATGATCCACATTTGCAGTATTGATAATTATATCATTATTTTTTACTTGACTCTTAATAAGTTCAACGTCGTCTAGATTGCCAATAACTGTACGAATTTTGTTTGCAGTTTTCGCAACCAAGTTAGCAGCCTTCGACTGTGATCTCACCAATGCTGTTACATCAAATGTAAATTCATTATTATTTAACAATTGGTAAAGAATTTCTCCACCAATGTAGCCAGTGGCACCTGTAATAAATACTTTATGCGACATGTTCATCCAGTCTGTAATGATCACTTCTTTGGTGGGCTAAGTTGATAAATTTTATTCTATTTATAATGAGGCTTAAAGCAAAACATTTTAGTAATCAAATCGGACTTATCGCCAACCATGCAGTACTGATTTGAAAACGTTTTCCTAATATGGTATCTTGCAACTGGTTGAAATACCAAAAACTAAAGACATGAAAAAGGCTAAACTTGGCATAAGAAAGATACAGAGAGCTTAGTAATGAAAATTATATCATGTCGTCTTCGTCTAACTTTGATAATTGTGCTTCATGGTGAAAATTGGCTGTGCTCACTTTTATTCAAGTAGTATAATTCTACTTTTCTATCCTCATTTGAAAACAAATTAAAATTATACTGATTTAACTTAATCACTGTTCATGATCTTCTTTTGCACTACGAGAAGTCATTCTAGAGTAGAATGATATACGAATATCTATTATTCTCAGGAAGTCTTATCGCTCCTTACTTTGTAACAATATTTCTAAAGCAAGAGACATTTTTCTCGAAAACAACTATTCATGACTTTCAATCATAATGTGTGTGGAAATTCTTGAATGTTTCACCCGGATGATTTCCTACTAAAAATTTTACTGAAGATGCTACGGTTTGGCTTTTTGTGAGGATATAACAGTTTAAAAATAATGAAAATATGCTAAGATTGTACCAAATTTTGTATTTTTTTTGAAACATGATTCAGCATTATTGGCATGGTGAAAAAATATTTCAATTTACTGGTTGCTATACCAATCGGCGTTTGATTGATATAGTTAGTTATTTGGATAGTCATCCCATTGTCTTCGGGTATTCCTTGGATTTCTACCAAATATGGTCTTTTGATGGTTCAAATTGAACAATAGCAAAGTCGTAATATACTTTAAGTTTGATATTAGATTTACATGATGCGGCATTGAACATTAGCCAAGGAGAACTTTGTTTAACGGTATCTCGCGCTCACAAAATAACCAGGATCATAAATCTTGAAGAAACTCTATTGAATGTGGAAGTATCTCGTGTTCCAAACCTCCTATTTACATCCCGTAAATGTATTCCTGGTAAGTTATTTGTACAATACTGCTAATAACAATGCTACCTTCAATTGTGCATTGTTACCACAAGCGAGATGTGGAGTGGGGAGCTTTTTATGTAAGGATTAACTCGTTTTGATTCTTGCAGCCCGGATTAACCTGTAAAAATAATTTTAGAAAAAACTCCAATTGTATCTCTACAAAATATTTCCGTCCAAGAAAATCCTGGAAAATTGCATAATTGGCCAATCAAACATTAAGTTTCGGAGAATTATTACCTGTGTATTTTATGTTTACGGTCTTTGAACAAAGAAAGGAATTAGACATCACCTGAACGTATAAATTTTATTTTTGTTACCCCACTGAACTATTAGCTAATGGGTGATGCCGAAAGATTATACCACTATGCGAATGATAATTGTTTCTATTGTAGACGGAATAATTTCAAGACAAGAAAAAAACCTTAAAGGGTTTGTTATTGTTTAATCTGCTGGGGCGCATTTCATGCAATTATTCATGTGGCGTTGTTACTTATCTTGGAAGAATTTTTCCAAAATGCAAATGTGTCTACATGGAGCAAACCTGCTTTCTTGACAATCTCCCCCTTTTTTTCTAGCGATTAGGAAAAATTAGTCAAATAGAAAAGGCATATTAGAAAATCATGTACAATTTGTAGCAAGGGTAAGTGTTTGTGTCGGCATTCGGCTGAATAGCAAAAAATGAAACATGAATAAAGCATACATATAGACGGAAAAATCGTGCCCACTTCATTTTTGGATGGCACCTTGCATATTTGGCAACTATTCTCGAAGATTATTTTTAACCCACTTCGAATAGGATGATCCATACAACAGCACCGTCTCCTGACAACTAGGCTTTTTCGTTCTTGTGTATCTGTATTTTGAAATGGGTGGTCAATATTGTAAAAAATAGATTTTTTGCATTTGTTTCCATTAGAAACCCAGAAGTACACCTGGAAAAAATGTACTTCGAGGTTAATTCACTTTACTTTTTCGTGGTCATTCAACGTTTAGGGGTAATAGCCAAGAAGTTAGATACTCCAAAATCCTGCAAACAATAATTAGAAATTACCTTTGCTGTCTAATCGATTCTCCACATACAAATGCACCCCGCATCAATTTAAAACAGTATAAAGATTTCTTTGGATAAAATTTAGGTAAAATGCTGTCTATTGTAAGGCTTTTCTGCAAGTTATGCATGATGCTTATTTAATATTTTCTCGCTATTGAATCCAAGGAAAAACTTTCGAGGTCGAGCCGAGTTTTTCCTTCAATTCTTGACATCAAGAAAATCAACAAGTTCAGGAACCTTGATTGCCCTTGAAACTAATGAACTCTAGCTCATTGGATAGAAGGAAAGAAAAATGAGGGTGATGGAAAAGCTTGCAAGCAAACCAATAAAGCCGTACATTTAGTTAGGTGACGAGCAGTGACTATTATATTTATTTTTATGGTTTACGATGGGTGTATTGCCGTACTTGCAAACCAATACCTCATCGTAGCCTCATAATGTAGTTATTCAGTATGTTTTACTATTTTTAAACGCAAAGAGAAACGTGAATATATTTTGGAACTCGTGCATAAACTGCAAAAACCATAATAAGGTATTTGTGAAAGGTTCTGTGCCTTTGCGGATTGCATTTTGGAAAAATGCCCCCAAAAACCCCAGCCTAAATGAAAGAAATCTTATGGAAATAGGTCAGATTGAGCGAAAAGTGAGTTGCGTGTTTTACTTGTTAGTTGTTGACAATACAGCGTCATTCATTGTTTGAAAATTGGCTGGTACAAGGAATTAACTTGATATCCTTTCACACTTATTTTTTGCGAATGGAGATCGAGATCACAGGTATCAACTTGGGTATAAAAAGCAAACAAAATTCCAAATGTTATACTCAAACCTGAAGATAACCACTTGTATATCTTCATACTTGTCTGGTATAAAGATACTTCATTGACTACTGAACAATGGGATTGGAAGACAGTAAATTGCTCCAAAGGTTTGTTAATTTTGGCGAAAAGAAAGCCGGCTCAACAACCAGAGGTATTTTGGTTGGTTTGTTTGCAGCCTTTGGTGGGTTCCTTTTTGGTTATGACACTGGTACTATATCTGGTATTATGGCTATGGATTATGTTCTCCACCACTTCCCAGGGAATCGGAACACAGAAGCTGTTCCATTTTTCACATCCAGTGAGAAGTCTCTTATTGTTTCTATTTTGTCAGTTGGAACCTTTTTTGGTGCTTTAGCCGCACCTATTTTTTCCGATAGGATTGGTCGTAGATGGACCTTAATTTTATCCACATTAGTTGTTTTTAATTTCGGGGTTCTTTTGCAAACCATTGCAACCCATATCCCTCTTTTGGTTGTTGGAAGAGTGTTTGCTGGTTTGGGAGTTGGTTTGATTTCTGCTGTGATTCCGTTGTATATTGCAGAATGTACACCCAAGTGGGTTAGAGGTGCTATTGTGTCATGTTATCAGTTTGCAATTACTATTGGTTTGTTAGTTGCAGCATGTGTTGATAAAGGAACAGAAGGTAGACAAGATACGGGTTCTTATAGAATTCCAATTGCTTTGCAATTTGCATGGGCTTTGGTTTTGGGAATCGGTATGTTGCTTCTCCCAGAAACCCCAAGATTTTGGGTTTCTAAATCAAGGGAAGATAAAGCAAAGGATTCTTTGAGACGGTTAAGAAACTTGCCTATTGACCATCCTGACTTGCTTGAAGAATACGAAGATATTAAGGCTAATTTTGAGTTTGAAAGCCAATTTGGTAGAGCCTCCTGGTTTCAAGTTTTCAAGAATGTGGACAAGCAGCACAAGAGATTGTTCATGGGTGTTGTCATTCAAGCATTACAACAATTGACCGGTATCAACTTTATCTTCTACTACGGAACCACTTTCTTCAAGAACTCGGGTATCCTGAACGCTTTCCTCATTCAGGTTGCTACAAACGTTGTCAATGTTGGTATGACTCTTCCAGGTATTGTATTAATTGAACTTTGGGGAAGAAGAAAATTATTGATGGCTGGTTCAGTGGTAATGGCTAGTTCGCAATTGATTGTGGCAATAGTCGGAGTAGCTACAGACTCAAAGGCTGCTAATCAGTGTTTGGTTGCTTTTACATGTATTTTTATTGCCGCTTTTGCTTCAACCTGGGGACCTCTTTGTTGGGCAGTTTGTGCTGAAACCTATGCTCTTAACGTGAGACAAAAGTCTATTGCTTTGTGCACTGCTTCCAACTGGCTTTGGAACTGGGCCATTGGCTATGCTACACCATACATGGTTGATTCTGGTAAGGGGAATGCCAACTTGGGTTCCAAAGTTTTCTTTATTTGGGGTGGCTGTAATGTCATTGGGGGACTCTTCGTGTACTTCCTTGTCTATGAAACCAAGGGTTTGACTTTGGAACAAATTGATGAGATGTTCATCAAGGTTGACAACGCATGGCAGTCTCCAGGTTTTGTTCCTTCTGTTAATGCTTTTAGAGATGGAGAAGAAGGTGACACTCAGTCTTCTGTCGGCAAGGCAGAATTGGTGGAGAATGAAGGTTCTTCTGTTTAGTATGTGACTTCACGGAAAAAAAGTTTATGAAATCTTGTATGAATAATATCTATTCGTCAGTCACTTGTATGTATCATTTTTCTTGGTCAGTATTTCATTTAATCAAAACTTGTTTGAGATGCTATAAATCGATCTTTGTAGTGGTCTGGTCCTTCAAAATGTGGTGATGCATGAAAAAACATATCAAGGATAGGGACTTTGTTAATATTTTCCCGCGCGTGGAAGAACTGAATTGCACTCATTGTTATCCCCCACAAAAAAATACATCCAAAATATTTTTTAAGTTTAGTTTCATGGGGCACTATGCACGGCGCCCGGATTGTCATTGGTATATTCCGAGGTCGAGGCATTCGACAGTGATGTAACCCTAAATTGTTCTGCAACTAAGCCTAAATCCTGGTAATAATTTAGCTGCTCATCCCAGTAGGAAGAGATACTAAGAGATACTTCTTTTGAAAGGCAGAATGTGTGTAAGTAAAAAGTGGATACTGCTGCAGCAAAGAGAGGATTCACACAGGAAGGTGGGGGATCTCAAAATCAAGACAAAAACAATAGGGAATGGATAGTCAGACAAATATGAATAATGGATCTTGTTCGTACATTGCTTTCTGCTCCCCCGCATTTCCTGGTGCCGCGAAGGAATTTCCTACAGACAACAATCAGACTATTTCAAAGCTCATAACCGGAATTGGCAATTGAAGGTAAATCATGAGTACTATGATGTAATTACTTAATTGATGAATTTGAAATCAACAAAATTTGACCACAGTGGACAGCATTCTTCGGGATCCCTAGGGATTCCGAGAGGAGTATAAATAGCTAAAATCCCTTCATGGTTCGATTTAAGGGTTAAATTTAAAGGTAATTTTACTATAGTAATTAATTATGACTTCGAGTCAAGAAACAGTGAAAGTTGTTTCTTCCAAAGAATCTGGCGGCAATTCTAATGTAGATGGACAGAATGTAGATGACTATGGAGAATCTCATTCCTATATGGGACTTACTGGAAACACATTGAATGTGGCAGTTTCCACTTTTGCTGGAGTAGGATTCCTTCTTTTTGGGTACGATCAAGGTGTCATGGGAAGTTTGTTGACATTGCCTTCTTTCGAGAACACCTTTCCAAGCATTTCTGGTCCTCATGACGGTACTTTGCAAGGTGCAGTTATTGCTCTTTATGAAATTGGTTGCATGGCATCAGCATTATCGACAATATATTTGGGTGATAAGTTAGGTAGACTCAAGTGTATTTTTATTGGTTCAATCATCGTTATTATCGGTGCTGCTTTGCAAGCTAGTGCATTTACTGTTGCCCATTTGATTGTCGCTCGTATTGTGACTGGACTTGGTACTGGCTTCATTACTGCCACCGTTCCAGTGTATCAATCCGAGTGTAGCAAGCCCAAATCAAGAGGTAAGTTGATCATGATGGAAGGGTCACTTATCACGCTAGGTATTGCAATTTCATATTGGATTGACTTTGGCTTTTACTTTTTAAGTGACAACGATACGAGAGGCATTTCTTGGAGAATTCCAATTATTCTTCAAGTGATTTTCCCCATAATGTTGGTCACTGTGGTTTTCAAATTTCCTGAATCACCACGTTGGTTAATGAACAGGGGACGGGTTGAAGAAGCAAGGAAAACATTCTCTGCCCTTTACGATTTACCAGAGTATCATCCAAAGATCACCGACCAAATTGCCGAAATTCAAAGTGCATTGGATTTGGAAAGGAGTTCGGGGGCTAACCGTTTTGAATTCCGGGACTTACTTAAACAAGGGCCTACTAGAAATTTCCATCGCTTGAGTTTAGCTTGTTGGTCACAAGTAATGCAGCAAATTACAGGTATTAACTTAATCACCTATTATGCTGGAACCATTTTTGAAAAATATATTCACATGAGTGCTTTTAACTCCAGAATTTTGGCAGCCTGTAATGGTACAGAATACTTTCTTGCCTCTCTATTGGGTATTGCCTTTATTGAACGAGTGGGAAGACGACCCTTGTTGTTTTGGGGTGCCATTGGCCAAGCGCTCTCGATGATGACGTTGACAATTGCAACTTGGGAAGCTGATCATCAAAGGCAAATATCTGCTGATGGTAACGGTGGTTCTCAAGCTGGTATTGCGGCTGCCGTTTTCTTGTTTGTTTTCAACAGTATTTTTGCTGTTTCTTATCTTGGTGGAACTTGGTTATTACCCCCTGAGCTTTCTGCATTACAAATCAGAGCGCCAACTTCTGCATTATCCACTGCAAGCAATTGGGTGTTCAATTTTATGGTCGTGATGATTACTCCCATTGCATTTCAAAATATTGGTCCTTACACTTACACTATATTTGCGGTTATTAATATCTTGATGGCCCCAGTCATTTACTTTTTGTATCCTGAAACAGCAGGTAGGTCGTTGGAAGAAATGGACCTTATTTTCAATAAAACTCCTGTTTGGAAGCCATGGCAAGTTGTTAATGTTGCAAAGATTTTGCCAAAAAGATACAATGATTTCAATTCTGATGATGTTGAAAAGGCCCATGTTGAGCACCATGAGGATATTTCTGAAAGTGAGTAGTGTAATTCATCTATTACACTCTTATACAGTTATTAGATCTAGAACATTATTATTATGATTAATGTTGTTATATTAATTCAATAGACAAGGTAATATTCATATATGCGTAGCGGCATTCTCCATAATTTAACTTTTACTTTGAATTTACTGCAAGTGAGCAGTTACTCTCTTAAGAGTTCTTGAAGTAATCTTCAACCACTTAACAAATCTATTATAATCATCGTCTTCTATTGCTTCATTCAACCCTGGTAATTCTTGACCCTTATAACCTGTGTACCTTCCACTGGCATAAACAATATGTTTAAACCAAGGTCTCTCGTGCAATCCCTTCTTGTATAAGAAGTTCCGTTCAAAGTATTGAATTAATTTGTTGTGGTATTTTATCTGGAAATGCAATCTAATCTTTTGCCAGAATGGGAGACTTTCTTTCAAATCAAATAAATCTTGCAATTCTTGCGATTTTCCATCAAAACTGGTAGTTGAGTTGTGCAACTTGTTTAAATTCTTGAAGGTTTTCTGCACCAATTTGTCCAAAGTTAAATTTTCATGAACATTCACAGTGTTCATCAGTGACATCATCGAACAACGTTTTTGGTTCTGGAAGACTGGTTCAAAGTAACCATCAGTAATCTGTTTGATGTAATCAGTTTGTTCAAAATCTGGCTCCTCAAATTGGCCGTGATTAACTGCTTTGGAAAACCACTTTTGGGGAATCCTCTCAACGGTAGCGTTAAAATATTTAATTAATTCTCTTGAATAGTCTTGCAACTTGAAGTTGACAACTTCACGTTCACTAAGAGCAAGGGTCAACAAAGTTAAATATTTGGCAGCAAGATTGTGATAAACAAAGCCCTTGTCTGCATATTCAGATATCCAATGGTAAGAGTCATAATTTGAATGATAATGGTATACTGGGTCACCCTTTCCTGGACCGAATCCAAAATCAACAGAAGGGATTCCCAAATGTTCTAAATAAACAGTGTAATCAGAACCCGAACCAAGAGTGCCAATTTTCTCACCTCCATGTGTTTGGACGTAGTGGTCGTATAAACTTCCCACGCCTTCTTCTGGATAAATCAATTCCTTTGTAATCTCAAGGAGTACCTTGTTCAATACAGGGGAAGCTGATAAACCAAATTGCTTTCCACTAACAGAAACATCCAAGTTCAAGTAGGCAATCACTTCCTTCTGGTACTTATCAGCAAAGTATTCACCTTGTTCAGTAGAACCTAGTAACCCATATTCTTCTCCATCATAACTATGCAAAACAATAGAACGTTTAAACTTGAAACCAGCTTCCTTTAACTTACCGAGTGCTCTAGCAACTTCAAGTAGAGTAGATGAACCACTATTTGGGTCACCTGCGCCACCTTTAATCCAGGCATCTCTGTGGTTTCCAAGAATAATTACTTCGTTGGTTTTCTCTCCCTTAATCTCGCCGTAAACGTTCCATAATGTAGAAATATTGAAAATCTGGTCATTGTATAAATTCAAGGTGAAGTTCTTATTTGGACCCGTGTAGTACTTGATTCCATCCAATTCGCCTTCAAAACCTTCAATCTTTTGCCCATGTCCATTCAACTTTTCCAAAATTGGCTTAACTTCTCTGTACGAAATGGGCAAAGCAGGGATCTTCCCAATACTATCATGAGGATCTTTACGTTCTGCACCTGGCTTCGAAGCATAGCCTGGGGTAGTTGGATCACCAGGAGCAGAGCCTATTCCTCCCAAAAATTGCACACTGCCTCTCTGAACTGAGCTCTCCTGACGAGCTGGGCCATGTGGATATTGCTTAAACCCGTTAGCAGGTGTTATTCCAGCATCATCGCCAGGGTCGGTGTAAATTAACACACCCACAGCACCATTATCTTGGGCAAATTTGACCTTCAAACCTCTAAAGATTTTGCCATATCTGACAATGACAATCTTGCCTTTAATATCAACCTTGTTTTCCTTCAACTTCGCAAAGTCGTCTTGGGTACCATAATTTGCATACACGTATTCTGCAGTGACGTTGCCGTTGGCGGCATATCCCAAGAATGTGGGAATGGTGTCGTTACCGTGAGTGGTTTCGTCTTCCTTCAATACATCCTCCTTCAAAGGGGCCTTGTACACCACCTTGCCCTTGTGGTTCAACAAATTCAAGTCATGATCGTTGGGATAACTGACATAAATTTCATACGGGTCAATTGTGGTGTCAAATCCATACTCGGCGAACTTTTGCTGCGTCCACTCCACCAAGCCATAATTGGTTCCAGCCAAATGGGGCTCGGCAGTGTACTTTTTTGACCAATTGCCTGCCAAATTGGTTTCAAGAGCATCTAATACAATCTTCTTGGCGTCCAACTCCTCATGGACAAAACGGGACCCCAAATTAAATTTCCATGTATTGTATGCAACAAAGGCACACAACGCAAACGTCAAAAGCTTGAACCATAAGAAGAACAGTCTTCTCCGGATCGCCGCTTTTTGCACCTTTTCGTTCATGATTACTATCAATAAACCAGACAACCAAGGAAAGTGCAAAAAACACCTGCAATCGTCTGCTTAAGTACTCAAAAGTTTGTGGAAAGAAATGAATTGCAACAAGGAGTGGCTAAATTAGGGGTTTTCTGAAAAAAGTGTGGTTGCCTAATGCGGGTAGTTCCGTGGCGCATGGTGCCACGTCTGGATCTGGCTGCAACTACGAAAGGGGTGGGGTTATCAATGGACTATCAATGGGGGATTTTGAAATGGTGTCAACGCCCATTGTGGTATTGTCGTCACATGTAAGGGTCTTTAGACTGTGCTTTTGGTATTGGAGTACGAGGTCTTATCTGGATATAGAGCGGAATTTCTTTCCGAATTTGGATGTGTGGAATAATCAGGAATGAGCTTTTGCAATGGGAAACAACAAAGACGCGGTGCAAAGAGCACAGTGTATCTGTTTGAAGTAGTATTGGCAAGAAGATGTGCTGGTGCTTTTCTTGTGGTCGTTGTAGGCATTTTCCCCAGATTTCGTAGAAAATCTATGCAATTTGACAGAAATTTCGAGATATGCTTGACGTTTACAAATGCAATCAGTAAAACATACCACACTAAATTGCAATACAATCTATCTTGTTCAACTTCTTTGGGCTCTATTAACATTGAGCACCACTAGAACATCCTATCAACAGAATAACGAACCAATAGTCTTTAAACCATTAGTAAAACCATCGACTTTGGTGATGTAGTTTCCTCGAATGAGAAACTCAATACACGAGGAAAACCTTTGGTAGTGATAGGTGCCTGTAATGTTGAACTCATACATTCATTGATTCTCCTGATTGTCCTGAAACCAGAAGGTTTTGGATGAAGAGAACAAGGGAACAGGAGATAAAAATCAACCAAAAGTACTAGATTAAACAAAGACTCATCACACGTGCTAAAACTCCTGGTAGCTTAGTTGGTTTAAAGCGCGAGACTGTAATGAGTTCCTCAAAGTAATCTTGAGATCGGGCGTTCGACTCGCCCCCGGGAGATTTTTTTGCTTACATGGTAGCGCTATTTTTTTTTGAGATGAGTAGCCACAAGAAAGATTCATTTCGTTAATATCCACCCTTGCTTGCCCTAGAACAACAAAATGGCCTCCAAGAACTCCATCAACAAGCCCAAGATCAAAATACTGGCCCACAAGCATGCCAAAGCATTAGGAAGAAAGAGGGCTGCACGAGCCCGTTCGTCCACGGCCACGAAATCATCCACATCTCGCTACTCTGATAAGGGCACCACGGCCCCTACCCCCACCGAGTCCAAGGCCATAGCATTATACACCGGAGCCAGCCCCGGGCCCACTAACGTCATGACCACCAACACATTGTCCAACAAAAGGGCCAAAAAGATTGCCAGAATGCAAAAGTACATCAGTGCCAGCAAGAAGACGGACGATGCCACCATGGAGGTGGATGGCGAGTCCGAAGGGCAAAAGCAGACAAGAATAGAGCAGGTGAAGAAGGCGCTCTGGACCATTATCGACAGCCACAAGACCCACGGGTACGGGGTTCCCGTTGACAGCGAGGGGACCACCTTGGGTGTTCAGGCCTTCTACTAATGACTGGTTTCCATCCCCGTCGGCAAGCTAAGGGGTCGCATGTATACTAGCTATCTCTAATTGAATGATATGTAATCAAGAGAATCGTCAAACCGAGGCCCTTGCCTTTATGCTGGCATTAACCGCCTGGTGTAGGTATTCGACCACGGCCGCAGGGTCGTTGGCCCCAAACACCGATGTGCCTGCTACGATGACGTTAGCCCCGGCCTTGGCGGCGGGGGCAATGGTGTCTTTGCCCAACCCCCCATCGACCTGGATGTTCTTGGTGGGGTACTTTGCCCGTGCCTGCTCCACCTTTTCCATCATGTCGGGCATGAACTTTTGGCCCCCAAACCCGGGCTCAACCGTCATCACGAGGATCATGTCCAAGTCGTCGGCATAAGGGTACACCTTTTCTACTGGGGTGCCCGGTTTGACGGCCATGGCCGCCTTCATGCCGTGCTCCTTGATCTTCTTGATCACCAGCGCAGGGTCAGCAGCCGCTTCAAAGTGAAACGTGTACTGGTCTCCCCCGGCCTTGGCCATGTCCTCCACCCACTTCTCCGGGTCTGCCACCATCATGTGACAGTCGAAGAAAATGGGTTTTTCGGCGTCCTTGGGAAACACCTTTCTCAAGCTCGAGATTACAGGCGCACCCAAGGAAATGTTAGGCACAAAATTACCATCCATCACGTCCAAATGCAACCAATCGACCCCACCACCATTGACAATCTTTTGGCAGTGGTCGCCCAAGTGGGCAAAGTCGGCGGCCAAAATCGAAGGGGCCACGATCGAATGAACCTGACAGCCTCCGCACATTTTACTTACGATGTTTCCGTTGCAATTGCTACTTGTTGCCAATGAGGAACGGATCAGGGTTGGTGATGGTGGAGCCGGGGTTGCGATTTGTAAAATGGTAGTAATTTTTCGCCGGTTCTAGAACCCCAGACTACGAGCTTGCTCAGGTGCCAAAAGCAGCGTAGGTTTCTCTTTGTGTCTAGGGACAGGATCGGGGGTTGCCGGTAACCCCACCTATCGTTCCCGCCAGGCCGTATTGCCATTGGTGTCCTGGGCCACCGTTGGCGGCGGAGTTGGAGCTGGCACGTGACCTTCTGATAACGGGCCAGAACTACAAAATCCAGGCTGTTGCGACGAACCCCGTGAGAGCGGAACCACGCCCTGTGTCGCCAGTTCCGAACCATCCGACATGTCTGGCACCAACAGCGCCCCCGAGCAAGGGGCCTCGTACGAAGAGCAGATTTTGGAGTCGGCGAGAAGAAACAACACCGAACTTTTGTTGACGATCAAGTCCGAGTTGAATAACGACCACCAACGCCTTGCCCGCCTCATCAACGACACCCGCGAATTGATCACTGACAACACGCCGTTGCACTTGGCGTGCCACTTGGGAAACTGGGAATTTATAGACATTGTGTTGGACATTGAAGGGGTGGAGATTGATCCCCAGAACCGCGAGGGCGAGACCCCGTTGCATTTGGCGGTCAAGTACACCAACAATGACGAGCAAGAGCATGGCTACTTTATAATCGACAACCTCTTGGACGCCGGCTCCGACCCCCGCATCAAAGACAACCACAATCTCCGGCCCAAGGACTATGTGGATGGGGACCACGAGAAATTGAAGGAGTTGTTGGAGAGTGCCGAGTATGCCATTTCCATGGAGACCACGGAAGCGGAGCAGTTGCAGCAGTTGCAGGAGGGCGACGAGGGGGACGAGGATGACGAGCAGTCGGCCTCTGATTCCGATTGATATGCATATTACATAGAAACAGAGTTATCGCTTCTGGGTGACAATGTAGGAGACATGTCAGTAACCACTTGATTGTCAATAACCACTTGATTGTCAATAACCACTTGATTGTCAATAACCACTTGATTGTCAATAACCACTTGATTGTCAATAACCACTATAGTCTTGGAGAGTTGCGGCGACTTCGTGCCGTACCGAGATTAGTTACCATTGGCATCTACTGGCATCTGCTGGCATTTGTCTATGGCTATATGCTTTATATGTAGAGCAGCAAGTATGGTACCGATACCAATACCAGTTGGTACTTTTCAAGGGTGCTCCAAGTATGTATGACAAGTAGAACTACTGGGAAGATACAAGTCCTAGTCTGTCTTGTTGAGAACAAACCATCTGTCGTTGCACCATACCACCACCATCAACACTACGCGGGCAATTGGAAGTCGTCAACGTCTGTTGGCTGCCAGCTGCCAAGCTTGTCTCTTCCCGTCTTCTTCAATAACTGCCGCTTGCTGTTTGCATCTTTGAACTCTACATAGGTGGTGACTTTGAACGGCACAACCAGGAGATACTTTTGGGCAAAGCCTTGGTTAGAGATGAAGCTTTCTCCACCTTTACGTGGAGGCTTTTTCTTCACATACGAGCCGTTTCTGACCCCATTGTTCAACACCTGCATGGTCTTGGACGGAACCACGTACAACAATGACAACTCCGACGGCACCTTGGTCTCGTGCGGGGCAGGCTTATGATAAGGATACTGGTCGTGGGAGTGGCGGAGCATGGTGAGACGATGGCAGTCGACATCAAACCTGTCGGCAAAACATCGTTCAAAGTCGGCGTCGGCGACGCCATTGACCACCAAGTAGTCGAGAAACACCCCGTCTTCAAACAATGGGGCCGTGAAACAGTTGCACACCCCCACCAACTGTTTCAAGCAGAGCTTGTCTGAGCAGGACTTGGACAAGGTCACCAAGCTGTCGGCACGCCCCGGCTTTGTGCGTACCACCCCCAATCGGCCAAAGTTGTCACGCCCGCGGGCCACCTGGAGTCGCAGTTTCTTTGTGGGCCTCTGGTGGTCCCACGGAGCCAGGTCGGGCTTGGAGTGGGCCAAGTAGTTCATTGATGCATCGCCGCAGGGCGGTTCCGTGACAAAGAGCGCCAACTTGACGTTGGGGTGGAGCCGGTAGCTCCTGGTTGTGGTGGCTACCAACTTGGACCGATAGTCGCTGGTTGTCAAACGGCAGCACTCGTCGAGCAAGCACCAATTGAGCAACCGCACCGCTAGCACCTCGGCGTGCATGTCGTGCACCACCTTTCCCTGCGAGTAGCTTCGAGCTGCATTGGGCAACGCCTTGACTCCCGTGGCGATGGTGAGAGGCCACACGTCGTCGTTGACGATGGCCACCACGCTCGCCATCACCGTCCATTCCTGGGCCCCATTTGTTCTGGTGATGGGTTTGCCGGACTTTGCCGGGATGGCCAAGAACGCGCGCACTGCTGCGGAGGCAATGCGGTCGCCAAGGTCGTTTTTCATGGCGGATGGGTAGTTTTTTCACCCACTCGCTTTGTTGTGGAGTGGTAGCTGGTTCGCTCTGGTTGTTGATACATTCGCAAACACAAGTGCATTACGTATTACATACCATATTATAAGCACTTTAGGCACACTGTAGACACACCATAAGCACACCGTAGACACACTTTTGACACACCATAGGCACACTGTAGACACACTTTAGACACACCATAAGCATACTTTAGACACACCATAAGCATACTTTAGACACACCATAAGCATACTTTAGACACACCATAAGCATACTTTAGACACACCATAAGCACACCATAAGCACGCCATAAGCACACCATAAGCACGCCATAAGCACACCATAAGCACACCATAAGCACCACAAGTATAAGCACACCATACCTGACATTACCGCACCACAAGTAAGCACACCATACCTGACATCATCACCGCACCACAATTCACCTACCGCTTCCTCCTCACGAGCGCCCCAATCAAACCCACGCCAAGCGCCAACGCCCCGCCCACAACGCCAATGCCTATGAGGCCGTCGCGCGTGATCCTGTCGTCGATGGCACTCAGCAACGCCCGCGCCTGGGAGTTGTCGGGCTCGCTCTTCAAGAGCGCCCCCACGTACCGCTTGGCGTTGCTATAGTCGCCCACCTTGAACGACCCCAAGCTCAAGTAGTACAACACCTCGCGGCGCATCTCGCTCTGGTCCTTGTACAACTCCGTCAAGATGGCCACCCCCTGCTGCTGGTTCTTGTAGTGGTCGGACTTGATCAACCCCCAGGCATAGTTGAACTTGGTTTGTGGGGAAGGGTCGGGCCCCTCGGCCGCGAGCTGGTTCTTCAACACGTGCAACTGCTGGTCGGAGAGCGGCTGCTGCAACTCCTCCAACGCGGGGTACACCGTCTTTTCAAACATGGCCAACGCTGTCACTGTCGGTGTCGGTGCCGGTCACTGTCGGTTTGCGGTGGTGACGAGAACGGCAAACGCAAGCGAGCAAAAACCACCATGAAAAATGACCGATCGCGTCACCAAAATCCCACCCCCAAATCACAGGGCCCATTCCCAATCGGGGCATCCAATCAGACAATTGTCGCAATATCAACCCCCCAAACCCCCCCAATGGCTCAAAGGGTGGTGTCGTTGATCGTGGACCAGACCAGTCCCGACAACCGCGTGCGCAAGGCAGCGGAACACGACTTCCGCCTCGTGGTCAAGGACGACCCCAACCGCGTCGCCTTTCTCCTCGTTGAAGTGGCCGCCAATGACGACTACCCCGTGCACGTGCGGCAGGCGTGCCTCTTGCACGTGAAGCGGATGGTGCCCCAGTACTGGTCGTTGGCGTTCGAGTCGTTTGTGGGGCCGCCGTTGTCGCCGGAGGTGAAGGCCGCCGTCCGCCACGACCTCGTGGCGTTGGCCACGGCGTCGCCCCACTCCAAGATCCGGTCGGGATGCGCGTACGCCATCGTCCAGATCGCCAGCGCCGACTACCCGGACGAGTGGCCCGACTTGTTGACGCGGTTGTACGCCGCCACCGCCGACTTTGCCCGCCCGGCGTCGATGTTGGGCGGCTTGCGGGTGTTGACGGACTTGTTCGACGACTTGATCACCGAGGACCAGTTCTGGGAGGGCGGCATCGCCGGGCAGGTGACCCGCCACATCGCCACCATCCTCACGGGGCCGTCGCTCGGCGCTGACGTCAAGTCGGCCGCCGTTGGCTTGTACGAAAACGTGGTGGCCATTCTCCTCAGCCATGAGGCCTTCGCCACCGCTGACCGCAAGCGGTTCGTGTTGGACCACATCCGCTCCGTGCTCGACATTTTCATGCTGTTGTTGCGCCTGTCGTACGCCAAGTCGGCGGCGGAGAAGGCGGTGTGCCTCGTCGAGCTCCAGTTGAGGTGCAACATCTACAAAATCGTTGCCTTGTGCATCGGCCACTTCCACAAGAAGCTTTCGCGGGAGTTGAAGGTGGCCGTGCTCGAGCTCGCGGTGCAGGAGTTCCACTACGCATCGCACCTCTTCACCGACATCGCCATCGACGACAACTCCCGCGTGGCGACCGTGGCGGACGACTCGCTTGTGCCGGCCACCGTGGTGGCAAACTTGGTCAGCGAGGTGTTCCAGACCATCTCTTGCATCCAGCACGAGCTCCCCATATGCACGACGGTGGCGAACGGGGTGCAGTTTGTAGCAGGCTTGATTGGGGTGTCGATGATGACCAAGGACAAGTACGAGCAATACTTGGCTAACATCGACGACTACGTCAATGACATCACGGGCTTGTCTTCCGCCACTGTTCGCGACTCCATTTACGACCTTGTGTGCGAGATCAATGAGTCCGACGCTCAGCACATCTTCAACTCAGTGACCTCCAGTCTTCCAAACCCAACTACAAATGACTGGAGGCTTATCGAGGCTCAATTGTATATATTGGAGAGCTTGTTTACCAACGAAGATGGCTCCTTGTTGCAGCCCGGTTCTTCGTCCTTGGACTTGTTGTCGTTGGTATCCAAGTATATTTCCTACGACAACTATTTCATCACCTCCCGGTGCTTTCTATTGTTGCCAAAATTGTTTGAAAAGTTTGATGATTTGGTCCCGCAATACGGCATCAAAACATTTATCGAAATGGTGCTCTTTGCATCTCATATTGTATCCAAAAACGACGACCCTTCCAACATCATCAAAATCTCGGCTTTGGTTAGTTGTACCTACTACAAAAATGTGTTTGCAATTGCGGATTTGATTAATTCAGACAAAAAATCGCAAATCCAAATTGCTATTTTCCAGCTCGTGTACTCGTTAATCGATGACTGTGAAGAAGACGGACTACCAGCATTGCTTGAGGCGGCAATCGTGGCTATAGAGATTGACCCTTTGCGTGCTGCAAGCGTGTCAGTGACCCTGGGGGTCAACGTGATAGATTTAATATTCAAGATTTCCTTCAAACATCCCGCCAACGTCCAATTGGTTGTGGATACCTCCGAATGCTTATCTGCGTTGTTGAAGAGTATCAGCTTGCAAGACTATATTGTGGGCTGTGAGAAGTCGTTGCCAATCATCTTTTCCTTGATGGAGAGAGAAATTGCCAAGGGCCAGGTGGAGTACACCCCCGACTTGTATTTGGCATTGGAATTGTTGAGCATCATTATCAAATCTGCCCCTGCCACCGAAGAAGGCCTACCGTCGCAAATCTTTTACTATGCATTCCCCATATTGAGAAAGGTGTTGATCTCTTCCAATGACAATCAGATTTTGCAGAGTGGAGGCGAAGTGTTCAATCATATTATTCAGAAGGCATCAAAACTATTTCTCGAGTACCAAGATTCCGAGACCAAGAAGAGCGGAATTGACTGCATGTTGTCCATTGTTTACAAGTTTCTTTCCCCTGAGTTGTCGGATAGTGCCGCCAACCACTGTGGATCGATTGTCCTCTCGTTGATTGACAAGTTCCAGAGCTATTTGTCGCAGGAATTTCTAAGCCAGATCTTGGAAGCGACAGTACGGCGGTTGGTTATCGCAAAAGAGGCTGTTACCATTGAGAATTTAATCATGGTATTTTGCAAGTTAGTGTTGAACTCACCCCGGGAAATGATTGACTTTTTGGCCAACAATATCCAGATCACAGACTCGCAAGGGGTTTCCAAATCCGGAGTGGAGATTGTGTTGCCTATATGGTTTGAGTCTTTTGAAGTCACGCGCGGGTATGAGCCCATCAGGCAGAATTCACTAGCCTTGGGCCGTCTTTTCAGTTTGGGCGATTCACGGGTGGAGAATTTGGTTGTTGACGGCGAGATTATCCCCTATGACGGAAACTTGATCATCACGCGGTCGATGGCAAAATCCATGCCGGACAGGTACACCCAGATTCCTGCATCATTAAAGATCTTGAAGTTGTTAATTGGCGAGCTAGAATTTCAGTGCCAACAACCCAATGCCGAGGACTATCTCCCAAGCAAGGATGACGATGGTGAAGGTGAGGGTGAAGACGGGTGGGAGGACATGGACGACATAGGAGTGCCCAACTTTGAGAAGCTCAAGTCGTACGTGGATTCCGACAATGAAGAGGAGGAGTATGACGACCAAAAGGGAGACGAAGGATTGAAGAATCTCTTGGTCCAGTTTTTCAAGGAGTGCACCAGCAAGAACTTGGGGCATTTCCAAAAGTTTTACGACATGTTGGGCGACGGGGAAAAGAAGATGATCACCGAATGTTTGCTCTTTTGAGAAGCAAATGACATTTCTGACATGACATTCTAGAACATGATATTCAAGTATATAGACAAGGTTGAAGCTGTTAACCAGCAACGGACTATGCCGCGGCTCAACAGCAACAACAGCACACACGCCGTGGACCCCTGGGCCGTATACACGCCGTAATCGACAACAGAAATCCCGTGATCTGTAGCCCCCCTGGCCGTCGGAGTTGGCAGCGACAAGACCGATTTTTCGCAGCCAGAATGCGCCATCGCGCTGCGCAAAAAAATGCGATGAGGTCTAGACCGTTCTACCGTTCCCGGGGTTCGACACCACGATTAATGACCCATACATGGTGGCCCTGAGTCTCCTTGATGAATAGCAGCATACTTCGAGGCAGCAGACGACTACTACCACCAAAAACGCCGCGATTAGCCCCCCAAATGCCGTTTTCCACCACGATTTTGCCGGTGGACCCCACGGCCATCTCCTTCCCCGCCACGGCCACCATGCCCGAGATCAGCGACATTGATACCCGCCGTAGCCTCGAGATGGCGGCCCGCGAGCTCACCACCACCTCCAACGTCGTGGCGTTCCCCACAGAGACGGTGTACGGGCTCGGGGGCTCCGCCGTCAGCGACGAGTCGGTGCGGGCCATCTACCGGGCCAAGAACCGCCCCGCCGACAACCCCCTCATCGTGCACGTGCTGTCGCTCGACCAGCTCCAGCGCAAGCTCCTCCCGCCCGGGTACCGCATCCCCGCCGTGTACCAACCCTTGATCGACCGCTTCTGGCCCGGCCCCTTGACCATCCTCCTCCCCATCCACCCGGGGTCGCCCATCTCCAAGCTCGTGACCGCCAACCAGGACACGTTTGCGGTGCGCATGCCGGACCACCCCGTTGCGCGGGCGTTGATCGCCCTCAGCGACACCCCGTTGGCAGCACCGTCGGCTAACGCCTCCACCCGTCCCAGCCCCACCCTCGCCCGTCACGTGCTCCACGACCTCGACGGCAAGATCCCCTACATCCTCGACGGCGGGGCGTGCGAAGTGGGGGTGGAGTCGACGGTGGTGGATGGGCTCGTGCAACCCCCCATGTTGCTCCGCCCCGGCGGAGTGCTGGTGGAGCAGCTTCGCGCGGTGGGGGGCCCCGCGTGGGCCCAGGTGGTGGTGGCCAACAAGAGCGCCGGCGCCAACGACGCCGTGCGAACCCCCGGCATGAAGTACCGCCACTACTCGCCTACGGCCCGGGTGGTGCTTTTCATCAACTGTGGGGACGGCGCCGCAGCCGTGGCCCAGTACTTGCACGACCACGATGTCGACGTATCCAAGTTGGCGGTGTTGCGGACGCGGCAGTTTGGTGCCATTGAGGGGGCGGCGGTGGTGCGGGACCTCGGCACCACGGGCGAGGCCATCTCGCGCAACTTGTTCCGGGGGTTGCGGGAGGTGGACGAGATGGGGGTGGAGACGATCTTTGTCGAGGGCATCGACGACGCGGGGCCGGGGTTGGCGGTGATGAACCGGCTAGCCAAGGCTGCGGGCGAGACTGTTTACGGGGAAGAGGGGGAAGGGGAAGGGGAGAGTGGGGAAAAGTAGACAAGAGTTGCTTGAGAGACATGAGAAGAGAAGAGGAGAGAAGGAAAAGAGGAGAGAAGTAGTATGAGACGAGAAGAGAAGAAGAGAAGAAGAGAAGAAGAGAAACAAGAAAAGAGAAGAAGAGAATAAATGTGTGAAGTAAGAGGACCGAAGTAGAGGGGCTGCGGACCCTTGCATGAAGATGACGCATCTTGTGCCTGACTACGGCAGATCTACAAAGTGGATGCAATGATGCATCGGACGTAGCGACCAACGGATGCAATGATGCAACGACGCAGCGAGCAGTGGACGCAGCGAGCATGTGTACATAGTGAGCGTGCACTGCATATCACGGTGCTAGTTAGAGAATAAACACTTAGTAAGCAAGGAGCAGGCTGTGCGGAAAGCCACTGCCGTGCGGGCCCGATGCAATCGCGTCTCAGCACCCGACCGCGCTCCCCCGTGGCGGACTCCCCGACGGCATGATGAAGCGAATATTATCTCGCTTACGGTTTAGTGAGGGTTTAGGCTGTAGGTGCGCTTTTTGTCAATTGCTGTGTAAATGTCTGCATTGTCGGCATCTTTTCTCGTACATCGACTGCCACTGCGGGGCACAATGGCAGGCGTACGGGGAGAACACCATTGTGGTGGTAGCGGAGTGGGGCCGGGGCCACTGCAACCTATTTTTGTCTGCGGCGCACTGTCTGCGGCCGCCATTTTGTTTTGGTTTCCGTTTTGGTTTCCGTTTCTGTGTATTTGTCTGACTTGTCTGACTTTTGTCTGCCTTTTGTCTGCCTTTTGTCTGCCTTTTGTCTGCCTTAACTTTCTGTCTGTCTGTCACAGTGGCTCAGCCCTTGTCCTAGCATCGCTGTCCTTTCCTGCCCTCTCTTTCCACCACCCTTTCAACCCCCTCTTACCTCCCCCGTTCCCGACAGCGCCCCGCTTCCCCTCCCTGCCCCCTCGCCATCACCTCTTTGTGCCATCGCATTTAGCA
This sequence comes from Scheffersomyces stambukii, assembly GCA_002245345.1. Taxonomy (NCBI): domain Eukaryota; kingdom Fungi; phylum Ascomycota; class Pichiomycetes; order Serinales; family Debaryomycetaceae; genus Scheffersomyces; species Scheffersomyces stambukii. The sequence goes on from NBZC01000079.1 coordinate 51,072, forward strand.
ATTTTCACCTTGGATCAAAAAGGCACGAAAAAACCTAAAAAAAACCCACCACGTCCGCAACCCTCCTCCGCAGACGTCCCCTCGTCCCCGCCGTGGCCCGGATATCGACCCTCAGACACGTTCGCCTTCCCCGTCCGGCCCCTCGCGTGCACGTGACCGTCCACTTTGCCCGTTTTCTGCGTTTCCGGCGTGTTTGCTGTCGTTGTGTGTGCGCTTGCGGACACGGTATCCTCGTTTGGCCCCTGTCGTACCTGCTCGTCCCTGCCCCGCTCCTTAGCGTCTGCCGCGTGTGTGTGGCCGTGACTGTGTCCCCCGTTTGCATCCACGTGACTCGCGTGTGTGCCTGCTGACTGGCTGCTGTCCTGTGCCTGTGCGGAGCCCGCTTCCCCGCTGCCGTTGTGCCTGACGCTGCTGTGGTGCGTGTGCCTTCCTCCGCTGCCTGTGCGCCCGCTATCCCGCTTGCGCCCGCTGTCCCGCTTGCGTCGGCTCAATCCGCTTGCTTCGACTTCACTCCTTCCATCGGTTCATTCCCCGTCGGGATTCCACCCGTTTCCACCCCCATTGGCCTCCATTTCCCCCCTTTGGCCCCCATTTCCCCCTTTTATCGTCCATAAATGAGCGACAATCCCTACGAGCTCAAGCCCGGCCAGCTCCCGGCCCGCAGCAGCTCCCCGTCCATCAAGTACTCGCAAAAGTCGGTGGCCGACACCGTGCACGAGTTGCACACCGACACCGTGCACGGGTTGACCAACAGCCAGGATATCTTGAACCGGCGGTCCATCCATGGCGTCAATGAGTTGTCGTCGGACGAGGACGAGAGCTTGGCCATGAAGTTCTTGTCGTCCTTCTACCAGGACCCCCTTATCTTGTTGTTGATAGGGTCGGCTGTGGTCAGCTTCTTCATGGGCAACCGCGACGACGCCATCTCCATCACCTTGGCCATCACCATCGTCGTCACCGTGGGGTTTGTCCAGGAGTACCGGTCGGAGAAGTCGCTCGCGGCCTTGAACAAGTTGGTGCCCGCCGAGGCCAAGCTCACCCGTAACGGCAGCACCTCCACCGTGTTGGCGTCGACGTTGGTTCCGGGTGACTTGGTGCACTTTGCCCAGGGCGACCGCATCCCCGCCGACGTGCGGTTGACAGAGGCGGTGTACCTCTCGATAGACGAAAGCAACTTGACGGGCGAGAACAAGCCCGTCAAGAAGACCTCCGACACCTTGCAGTACCGGGGGCCCGACGTGCCCTCGGTGACTGACCGCAACTCCATCGCCTTCATGGGTACCTTGGTGCGCGACGGCCACGGCTCCGGCATTGTTGTGGCCACCGGCGCCAAGACGGAGTTTGGTGCTGTCTTTGAGATGATGGCCGAGATCGAGAAGCCCAAGACCCCGTTGCAGCAGGCCATGGACAAGTTGGGCAAGGACCTCTCGGTGTTCAGCTTTGTCGTCATCGCCATCATCTGCATCATTGGCATTGTCCAGGGCCGCTCGTGGTTGGATATGTTCCAGATATCGGTGTCGTTGGCAGTGGCGGCCATCCCCGAGGGGTTGCCCATCATTGTCACCGTGACCTTGGCCCTCGGGGTGTTGCGCATGGCCCGCCACAAGGCCATTGTGCGCCGGTTGCCCAGCGTCGAGACCTTGGGCAGCGTCAATGTCATTTGCTCCGACAAAACCGGCACCTTGACCCAGAACCACATGACGGTGACCAAGATCTGGTCCAGCGACTTTGTCGGCAGTTTCAACAGCCCTTACTTGGTGGTGGAGCGCTTGGACGACAACACCTTGCACCACCAGTTGACAGCCAACATCCACAAGATCTTGGAGTGCGGCAACATCTGCAACAACGCTCGCTACTCGGCTGAGAATGAAAAGTATGTCGGCAACCCTAGTGATATCGCCCTTGTCGAATGCCTCCCTCACTTTGGCTTGGACGACTGTCGGGGCCAGAAGGAGCGCATGTACGAGTTGCCGTTCTCCTCCACCAGAAAGTACATGGCGGTGTGTGTCCACAGCGGCGACTACGACAAGGCTGAGACCATTGCCAAGGGTGCCACCGAAAAGATCTTGGGCCTCTCCACTCGCTACTACGACGCCAACGGCGACTCCAAACCGTTGACGGACGAGATCAGGAAAAACATTTCCGAACACTCCCACAACTTGGCCAACGAAGGTCTTCGTGTGTTGGCGTTTGCCCGCAACAACAAGAAGTACATCAATGAGAAGGACGAGCACCTCGAACCCACCGAGTTGGTGTTTTGTGGCTTGATTGGCATGAAGGACCCCCCACGTACCAACGTGGGCCGGTCCATCTCCTTGCTCATGCAGGGGGGCGTGCACGTCATCATGATCACCGGCGACTCGCCCTCCACTGCCATCAACATTGCTAAGCAGATTGGCATGCCCATTGTTGGCGACCACTCGGTGATGACGGGAGACCAGATTGACAGCTTGAGCGAAGAGGCCCTCGCAGAGGCCATCCACAATGTGTCTGTGTTTGCCCGTACCACCCCTGAGCACAAGGTCACCATTGTCAAGGCGTTGCAGAGACGTGGCGACATTGTCGCCATGACTGGAGACGGGGTCAACGATGCCCCCGCCTTAAAGTTGGCCGACATTGGTATCGCCATGGGCAAGAATGGTACCGATGTGGCCAAGGAGGCCGCCGACATGGTGCTCACCGACGACGACTTCTCCACCATCTTGAACGCCATTGAAGAAGGTAAGGGTATCTTTTACAATATCCAGAACTTTATCACTTTCCAGTTGAGTACCTCCATCGCTGCCTTGACCTTGATTGCGTTGGCGACGTTTTTCGGGTTGCCCAACCCCTTGAATGCCATGCAGATTCTTTGGATCAACATCTTGATGGATGGTCCTCCTGCCCAGTCGCTTGGAGTGGAGCCCGTGGACCACGAGGTGATGAGCAAGCCCCCCCGTAAGCGCAACGCCAACATCTTGACCCAGCAGGTAATCCGGCGGGTGTTGCAGTCGGCTGCCATGATCATCTTGGGCACGTTGTACATCTTTATCAAGGAGATGAAGGACAATGAGATCACCGCCCGCGACACCACCATGACATTCACGTGTTTTGTCATGTTTGACATGTTCAACGCTTTGGCGTGCCGCCACTACTCCAAGTCCATCTTTGAGTTGGGCATGACCAACCACATGTTCAATGCTGCGGTGGCGGGGTCGCTTATTGGCCAGTTCTGCGCCATCTACGTGCCGTTCTTCCAGGCCATCTTCCAGACCGAAGCCTTGTACTTGAGCGACATCTTGCACTTGTTGGTGTTGACCAGCACTGTGTTTATTGGCGACGAGATTAGAAAGTACTTGCTCAAGCGTCGCACCGTGTACACCAACAACTACAACTACGGGGTATAGAGCCAGCACCGGGGCCCTTTGGGCTTGGAGAGTAGACGCCCTAGATTATGTACATTATGGCCACTTTCGTGTATAATAGATGCCAATGTCAATGTCATTTGTAGTGCTATTTGTAGTGCCATTTGTCAATCCCAGTTGTCAGTGCCGATTGTGGTCATTTACCAATGCCACAATCTAAGTCAATACCTATATGAAGTTGATTGAATTGTCTACGTTAGTCATTGGTCAATGTGTATCTACGACAATGGCTATTCAATGTCTCTGTCAATGTCTACGTTATGCCAATGCCAATGTCAATGTTAGGTCCTGTCAATATCAGTCTGACCATGCCATTGCCAAGTCATTGTCTATATAAGGTCAACAATGTTAGCTGTGTCAATGTCGATATAAACACGTTTGTCGACACTTTGCACCTTTTGTCGACGCTTTGTACTTTGTCGACTCCCCGTCAGCCCTGTAGGCCAACTGGATGCAAAATGGACCAGTGACCCCCGCACAAAAACAGCAACGGCAACCGACGGACAACCATCCGCCAATTCCGAGCAAACCCATAGGGACCCCTGCCGTGCCAACGTCGCAACCTTTGTGTGACGTGACCGTTGGGGTAATTGCCCGTTTGGGACGCCCCGCCGCCCGATTGGGTAATTACCCCATGGTTACTATCACCACAATAAACCCGCGCGGTTTTCTGTCACCTCTATGCGGCTGATGCTTGTCATTTGATAGTAACCATTTCATGACAAAATTCTCCTCCTCTATAAATAGACCCCTCCTGGCCAGCAATCGGTCATCCTGTTCCAAACTGTAGATATCGGCCTTTTAAATAGACACCCGCCTCGCCATTGCCTGCAAACGGAGTAGTTGCTGTTCTTGGTCCGTTGCTGGTCTTTCTGCCATTCTTGCTTGCACCCCGAAACCAAAACGCCATGGTGTTTAAGTTCACCATCGACAACGTCCTCAACAGGTACGTTCCCGCCAACCGCCTTGATCGGCTCCCCAAGCCCGTAGCCCGGTTTCTTGGTGCCCACAAGTCGTTGCCTCATGCCGACTACTATATCTGGCTCGAGACCTTTATTGGCTCCTTCTGCGGCATTGCCTTGCTAGAGGGGGTGTTCAAGGGCAACACCGTGTTCCGGAGCCACCACGTGCCCATGATCATCGCCTCCTACGGCGCCAGTGCCATCCTCTGCTTTAACGCCTCCCAGGCGCCCTTGGCCCAGCCCCGTAATGTGTTTGTGGGGCATGTGTTCTCGTCCATCATTGGCGTGTGCATCCAGAAGCTCTTCTCATTGAGCCTGGGGGGCCGGGACAACTACTGGGCCAGCGGGGCTCTCAGTGTGGCCGTGGCATCGGTGGGGATGTCGGTGTTGAACTGTGTCCACCCTCCTGCGGGAGCGTCGGCATTGCTTCCCAGCGTGGATGAGCTGATCCAGGAGATGAGCTGGTGGTACATCCCGGCCCAGATCATCTCGTCCGTGTTGATCATCTGCGTGGCCTTGATCACAGGCAACATTGTCCGCAGCTACCCTGTGTACTGGTGGACGCCGGCGGCGGTGGGAAAGCCGGTGCCCCCCAAGCTTGAGCCCGTTGCTGAGTTGACAAAGACAGAGTCCAAGACCTTGTCCAACAAGAGCATCAAACAGGCCAGCGACCATGATGGCAGCGATTCGGAGGCGGTGACTTTCATCCCCGACATATCGACCATCACCATCAGCGTGGATGATATTCTTGTCCCTGCCGACATCGACATTGACGAGATTGACATCAACTGGTTAGAAGAGTTAAAGTCCAAGTTGGCCAGGTACAAAAAGAACCAAGACCCCCTGACGGCTGTTTAGACGATGGTCCGTAATTACAAGTTAAAGTATAGTTAAATGTGTTTAAAACTGTATAATATTACGTTGAAGTTAGTTGATGCTGCCAATGCTGTAGACGAGTGCTAGAAAGGGCAACTGGATTGGTATCGAGCTGAGGAATGGGTTCCAATCGGCAATGGACGGAGTGGACAGTTCGAAATGCTGTTTGCATGCAACGAGTCGTTTATCTGGACAACATGAAGCATTCTGATTGTTGCATCTCCTACAGAGTTTCAGAAGTACGAAATGGTATGTCTTGTAGAACAGTCAGACTTTGGTTTGGACTGTTTGGGTCTACTTCGGTGGTCTACGGAAAGCAATAGAGTGATCATAAGTGGATCTTTCGAGGGGTGAGTGAAAGTAACGGTGCAAGAGTATTACATTTCCGGAAAGCTGCCGGGTATTATATCTCCTCTTTGGTCCTACTATCTATTACATGCATTGAATGCCAGTGCTAGTTAGTCCTAGTTTAGAGTTTTCTGTATCCACTGACATTCAAATAGAGTAATGTGTATTTAGCTTGTAGTGGTAGTAAGTAAATCCATTCTTGAGACGCAACACCCGTCAATTGCATTGGTTCAGCACGGGTTATTAAGCAGAAATGGTGATTCTCCTTACAGAGCACAACTGCTTTAACTCAGCTCTACTTGTAATACTTACAATATGTTTGCAATGCTGATAGCAATGTTGCTTCCAATACTGCTTGCGATACCACACACTTGCCTGTTGAATTCCCCGTAGATTACACTAAAATACAATCCCATTTGCTCTACTCTCTACTTCGTAGCATTGTTTGTAATACTGTCAGTACTCTTTGCATTCTCTTCGCAATCTCTTTGCAATACTCTTTGTAATACTCTCTGCAACATGCTTGCATCGCAACACTTGAGCCTGTCGTATCCCATAACAACCTCCCAGCTACACTTTAAACAACCTGGAACAAAGAAACCAGTCTCCACCCCAACTGCGGCTATAGATCGTGATATCATACTTGCTATACTGATTATGTACGTTCAATTCACTGAGCAACCCGCTGGATCTCCTCCACAGACACCACCCCCGCAAACTCCGGGTCCTCAAGACGGTCGTACAATGCATTTGCCACCTGGGTGGTCGACACAATCGGCCGCATCATCTTATTCAACAAGCCCCAGTGGTTTCCCAAGAGACAGTTTTTGGTGGCCACCCCAAGTCGCAACCCCTTGACCAAAACGTCCCGCGTCGTCGACCCCCCTTCGTGGGTATTGTCGTACATAATGGATGGCCGCATCAGGATGGTGCGGATGTCCTTGTTGCAGGACAACTCAAACTCCGCCTCCCTCTTGGTGGTGATGTACCCCTCCGGCACAAGGGGAGGGTTGGAGTCGGCAGAGATGTAGACATAGTTACGGGGAGGTTCGCCCTGGTGAGCAACAAAGTTGTCGGCAAGCAACACCGCCAGGTCGCGCTGCACCGCCTCGTAGGTGGTTTTGCCCCCCTTCTTCATGGGATTGCCCCCCTTGATCCCATTGGCCAAGTGCTGGATGTCGTTGAGAAAGTCAAAGTTGGAGTTCATCGACTTCTTGTACGACTGGTTCTCGAAAAGGATGCCCATGGAGTGCACCACGGTGTGCACGTGTGTCAACCGCGACGCGTACGACTCCGGGTTGAACACGTCCCCTCGAATCCACTCCACCTTCTTGATCCACGGTTGGTGGATGGCCGCTTGCGGAGGCTCGCCCGATCGCGACACGGACGTCACCTGGTACCCCCGCAACACGCCTACTTCGCAGATCTTGCGCCCGAGGAACCCATTGCCCCCAAACACGGCAATTGTCTTCGACACTGCCCTCGACATGATGGCTAACGATGACGGGATCTGGTCGTACGGGGCCACAGTGTCGCAATGTCGCAACCAGAAAATTTGGTGTCCGGCGCTACCACTTTTGTGGGGAGACTTCGTCGCACACGGGGATGACGGTGTTTTACGAAGGGGTGGAACCCACCGACAAAGGTCGTTCCGTGAAGGCATGATGCGTGAATCGGTTCGCAATGTGGAGGGTTTTGTCCGGTATTGGCAAATTCCCAGACACTACAAATTGGTTGCAAAAAATATGGCAAAATATTGCAAAAAATGATATGCTCTTATTAAGTTCAATACTACTATATTAGCTATTGATGAATGCAAACAGGGCCATTACTGGCCAAACTTCTTTCTGAACATGACAAACTCCTCGTCTTCGACTTCTTCTAATGAAGGGTGCCTGTGCAAGTCATTGATGGAGTCTGACTTCTTGACGGGGGAAGACTCCAGAGTATCAGGTTCGGAGGCGATCGACTCCTGGTCGGAAACATCGTCCACCAATGCCGCTGGCGACTCTTGTTGCTCCCGACTAGGCTTCTCTTGTGCTGGAGGCGTCGTTTTAACAGGAACGGGCTTGGGTTCTTCCTTGGGTTCCGCCTTCAAATTGTGGGGCTTGGGGGCCACTTGTGGCTTTTCCTTTTTGGGTTCCGCTGGCTGGCCGAATGCACTATAGTTGTTGCCGTATGATGGACCGAGGTTGAATCCAAAGAAGTTCTTCAAGAACTCTTGCTGCTGCTTGACAAAGTCGTCATACTGTTGTTGCTGCTTGGCTCTTTGGACCTCTGCGTCTTCCTTCTGTTTTCTAATTCTGACCTCAGCTTCTCTCCTAGCGCGCTCTTTGGCAATTCTTTGTCTGTGGGAAGCCTCGGCTCTGGCCTTCTCCTGGGCTGCTCTTCTAGCCTGCTCAGCCTTTCTGCTAGCTTCTTCAGCATCTTTTCTGGCCTGTTCCTGGGCTTCTCTTCTAGTCCTCTCCTCTGCTTCTCTCTTAGCCTTTTCTTTGGCTTCCTTCTTTGCTCTCTCGGCGGCCCTAGCTTGCTCGGCCTCTCTTCTAGCTTGCTCCTGTTCTTCGTATCTAGAACGTTGTGGTTCGCCGACACCACATTTCCATGGGCATCTTTCGCTTGCTTGAATCTGTTCGAATGGGAACAACGATTCAAAGATGTCCTGAATGTTGGAGTGGCAGTAGTGGATCTTCTTTGGTATGTTCAAAACCAAGATATTCTCCTTGCGATACCATTGCCAGCTTATGTTCTCGATGTCAATGTAATTTACATTAAACTGATAGCTTTGTTTGAAGTGGTCCTCCTCAGAATATATCACCATGTTGATCAATTGTGGGTCGCGCGACTTCAACACCTTGACTTCATAGCTATTGAAGGTGCCGCTAGGCTTGTGGATCTGGATCTGAAACTCATCCTCAGTCTCCAACTTCTTCACCACCCTCGGCCTGGTATTTTCCTGCTGTTGCAAGTACTGTTGCTGTTGCAACAAGTTAAATAATGAATCAATGTCGTAACGACTTGAATCAGGGTAGTAGACAGAAAACATTTTGAGATTTATAAAAGTAAGTTGTAAATAGTTGACTAGCAAAAGTGGAATGTCATTTCTGGTCAAGCCGGATTATGGAACCTTTATAGCAGAAGCAAACATTGCGGTGACCACAATCGTATTACCAATCACTGATTATCATGACAAATAGGGTGACATATTTTTCGCAATCGAAGGCGGTGGAACAAAATCACCCTTCCATCACCCAAACGGGAAATATCTGGAACCTTCTAGAAAAAAACTGATTTGCCCCCCTATCGATGCCATCACACGACCAATTGGGCAAGGCCACCCCCAGGTTGGCACGTGAAGGAGACCTCCTCGTCCCCACACTCAAGAGGTGTTGACAATGGAAGGGAATTCCGTGTGTGTAACCATCCATTGCATTTTTTTTGGCAAAGTTGTGCTTGACTCAATTTAGCCGATTGCAAAGACGATTGTCGAGCGCCAACCACGACAATAGCCTGAAGGTTAAGTCGACAGTGGAGAAATGCCCCTGCTGATCTTGGGGAAAGTTGCCCCATAGTTGACCCCCAGGCATTCGCCTCCAACTTCATAGCTGGCGGGAGGGGTTACCATGGGGCGAAGATGGGCATTTAATTGCAACCAAAAGGAAGCGTTTTTTGTTGCCAAGTTCACGACCATTGTGGCCAGTGCGCTTGTAGTCGCCCCTAAATCGTATATAATGGTGCAAGCCCAAGCCCAACAAGGAGAACCAACTGCTGGTTCTGTATTTAGAGGGTTAATTTGTAATGGCAAACAAAGGGTGGGTCACAAAACATAATCGACAGATCCACCCTTTTGTCGCAAATGGTGATGGACAAACACGGACCAGGCCCCACCAAGAATCGACAAAATCTACTAAATTCCCGACCATGGCTAAAAGTCGCAAAGACAACGGTTACCTAGTGCGACACCCAAGGTCTAGACACCATTCCCAATACGTCCATGGATTGTCCGGGTACACATATAGTCGGTGCCCAACATTCACAAAACCGGTACACATGTGTCACAACAACCAAACTGTGTTACATTTTGAGCCGACGGGGGATGCCAGTCTCAAAACCAGATACACTTACAACGGCAAAAAGCATCAACCGTTCTGGGAGGAAGGTAAAGGAGTTCCATTGCAGGATCGGGTGGTTTTGTGGTTGGAGTCCTACTGCAAACTTCACATCCTGGGGGTTGCGAACCTTCGAGTAGAAAGCAAACGGTTTTCCTTGCGTCTTGTGGGATCATTGCTCAAAATGGGGATATGTCCCCATAAATGATGCAACCCTGATGAAACAGATTTGCCGCCTCGCATGGAGGTTTTGAGCCTTCTAGGTGCGTCACCTCTCTACTAGTTGTCTACATCAAGGTGTGGGTCATGCATGGGCTGCAAATGGATAGCGAGGAGAACTAACAATTGGATGCCACCACCACCATATGCATTCGGGGGTAAATGGACAAGACCGTTTGCAAGGGTTGGCACGCGCCATCTGCACCAGCTACCACCCTTCCAGCGTCAACATTATTTTTCATGCACCATTTGCGCGCGAACATGCGCATGGTGCATACCGTACCCTTCCAATCGGAATTTTTGTCGACCTTCACCGCGGGACCAGGACATTATTTTCTCGTCATGCCAGGAGTGGGTGCCGATGGTGACGCTGCCTCCAGACGCTGCCGCGTCGTGCACGAGCACACTCAGGGTGGCCATGGCGCCAATCTCCCCTCCACCATGCACTGCCAACCACCGTCCCCTTCCCGCTTTGCCCATGGTGGGTCGGGGCATCCAGACGCTGACGGCGGTGTGCGAGTGACACCTGTGCATACCAGAGGTTATGGCGTGGTGGAGGTCGCGTGGCCTTAGCTGGGCCCGCGGTGCTAAAAATAGACTCACCCACCCGCCCCATTGAGACGGTAAACAAACGGGCGAAGGATATGCCGAACTCGGGACTGTGTGCAGGAACAACACCACCCAAAAATTTTTTATATGTGCAAAATTAGCGGCTCCAGCTCCCGGTCCCGGCAACGCTTTCATCCCAACGGCAGCACCGTCAAACCAGCATTCGCAGCGTCCGTCGACTCTCCCGTGTCTTCGCTGGTATCCTCGACCCATTCCGCCTTTGTTGACCCTCTCGTATTCCGTGCGGTGTTCCTTCCTAGTCCTCGTCCAAGCCACTACCGGTGATCTCACCACCTGCCAACCATCTACAAAATACCCCCATGGAGAAACAGCCTGCGGCCCCGGGTCGTGCCGTGAGCACAAGAGTGGTGGCCCTCGTGCTGTTGCTTTCGTGCGTAACGGTGGTGTCGTATTTGAAGATGTCCGCCCATTGCACTTGGAGCGTGTCGTGGCCGGTGGTTGCCATCGGGTCGGAACCACATCCGCCGCCGACGAGCAACAACTGCCGCCTCGTTGATGACGGAATAGAGTGCTATCTCGGAGCCACATCCGGGGCATACTTCCTGGAGTCCACCTCGTTGGTCAAACGCGCCGATGGCGACAACATCTCCACCTCCAACCCCACCTCTAGCAACCCCTTCACCAGCATTTCCTTTGGCGGGCCCTCGGACACCGGGTCCGTCGGAACCAGCTTCTCCGATTCCGAAAGCCTGACCCCGTCACCTTCATCCTCCCTGTCGTCCTCCACAACCAGCACCAGGTCCACGCTGTCAACAAGGTCGACGTCGACATCCAGCTTTGAACCCCCTTCGTCGTCGGAATTCACCAGCGAGTCGTCACAAGATTCCCCCACATCCTTCAGCCAGGAATCGTCGTCCGATGCCGACAATGGCACCGAAACCGAGCAGTCGTTTCCACAAGAAACACTGAGTGAGTCATCACAAGACCAAGAAACATCGGCGACGTCATCCGAACCCGAGTCGTCGTCGCAATCGAGCAGCGAGCCCTCGGAAACGGGCGAAACCACCAGCTCCGACACGTCGTCGACGTCCTCCACGTCCTCCACCTCCACAAAGTCGCCCTCGACCAGCCACTTTGTCACCACCTTCAACTCGGTGGACAATGGGAAAACGGTGGTGGTGACAAGAACGTCCACCGTGAGCGGATCGGCACCCAGCGCCAGCGCCGGCAACAGCAACAAGAACAGTGACGATAGCGGAGGCTTGTCGCACACCAACAAGATTGTTGTTGGGGTTGTGGTGGGGATTGGTGGGTCCATCTTGTTGGGGATCTTGTCGGTGTTGTTCTATTTGCGGCGCCGGTCCAACCGTGACTACGAGAACGGCGGATGGACGTTCTGGAGAAAGAACGAGAAGGTGGGCAGCGACGACTTTTTCAACGGCGAGTTGGGGGTCAGAGACCGAAATATCAACCAGGGATCCAACTTCTGAGCCCAGACGGCAACAGCCTTATGCATTACATCGTTACCTATGTCATATCAGCACTCACTAGGGAGTAGTTTTTATTTATTAATGTTATCCGGACACTCTGCGCTAGAACATTGGCCACTGATACGTAGAGCCTGGATACTACGGCTGTAGGAAATGGCTGCGTAGTCTGGTTTCATTATACATGAAAAAATGGCGCACCCAGGAGTCGAACTCGCGACGTTTTTCGTGGCCCACTGGGGATTGTCGATTGTCGCACAGACATCATCGCGGCGCGTGCCCCCGTACGCGTCACCTTAAACGTGCCAATACACCCAGACCCAGTAGACACGACAAGGCATCATGTCGTATTCGGTGTACTCGCAGATCGAGAGCGACCCCGACTACACCTACAAGCTCGTGCGGTTGCCACGTGACCTCGCGGACCGCATGGCCAGCGACAACGGCGGCGAGGTGGTGCTCAAGTCGGACGGCCACGGCGACGCCGTGGTGCTCTGCACCGACAACGCCACCTGGCGGTTGCGGCAGATGAACCACTCCAACACGGTGCTTTTGCTCGACAACGCCAACGTGCGGCTCCGCACCGTGCGCACCGGCACCGGCGCCGACATCGGCGACAACGCCCTTGTGGGGTACCACAGCGCGAGCTACGAGTACGAGTTGACGGCGGTAGCGGGGCAGATCGACGCCGGGGCCCTCCCCAAGTACGACGGGGCCGGACGCGAGGGGTCGACGGTGACGGTGGAAGAGCTCTTGCGCAACTCGTTGTGCTCGAAACAGGAGTTCTACCGCAACTGGTACCACCACGGCGGGTGCGAGGTCGACGGCCGCGTGTACGTGATGACGCCCGAGTTCCAGACGGAGGTGTTGCACTTGATGATCACCACGTTGATCGCGGGGGGCGTGGACTACCAGGGGCCGCTTGGGCTCGAGCACGTGCTGTCGGTGGTTGACGGCCACATAAACGAGTCGATGGTGACATCGGTTCTTCGTAAGTTCAGCGTCGCCGACGACGACAACCCCTCGCAGTTCCGGCTCGACCACGCCCATACCGCCAAGTGGTTTGGCACCATGGCGTTGGCACGGTTGTCGACGATGGTGCCCGTGCACGAGTTCTTGCTCGCGTGGAAGTCGTCGCTTCCGTCGTTCTACAACGTGAGCTTGGACATTGCCAACCTCCGCGGGTACTACTGCAAGCCGGTGGAGAACCATTTGATGTACGTGGACCCCGGCACGTTGTCGACGGCGGTGGGCCCGCGGTTCCACGAGCTCTTTGCGTTGACGCGCAACTGGGACTTGGACGACTTCACCCCCTTTATAGCCCAGTTTGTGCCCTCGGACAAGAAGGTGGATTCGGTGATCCTCAAGTACGGCAAGAAGAAGCCGGCGGGCAAGGGCAAGTACGTGGTGTGTCCCAGGTAGTGACTACAGAAGGTACATACAGGGCACGAACAAAGCTGGGATATCGAACCGTCCATGCATGGAAGCATTGGCTGCATGGAACACCCAGAGCAGGATATATGCAGTGGAAGGGCATCTACCGCCGCCGGGGGGTGATTACGTCAGGATGATTCACAGTCACCGCGCATTTCCCGATCGGGCATCAGAAAATTTTCCAGCGTCTGTGGGCGCCAACTTCACCACCCTTCACCAGCACCAACCATGGACAACAGGGCGTTTGTGGTGTCGCTTCTAGTATGTACATCGGCCAAGATGGCGACGGAGACCAATTGGCGGTTCTAACACCAGCAGAGCGGGGGTTTTGCCGGCACGTGCACCGACCTTGCCTTCTTCCCCATTGATACTGTCAAGACGCGGTTGCAGGCCAAGGGGGGTTTTTTTGCCAACGGAGGATGGCACGGTATCTACAAGGGGCTCGGGTCGTGCGTGGTGGCGTCGGCGCCGTCGGCGTCGCTCTTTTTCGTCACCTACGAGTCGATGAAGCTCTATACCCAGCCGTACATTGACCATCCTGCCTACCGGCACATGATCGCGGCCCTGTGCGGGGAGGTTGCCGCCTGCCTTGTGCGGGTGCCGGCGGAGGTGATCAAGCAGCGCACGCAGGCCGGGGTGGGCGGGCTTTCCACGTCGTGGGCCAACTTCAAGTACTTGATCCACAACCGGTCCGGGGAAGGGGTGTTGCGCGGGTTGTACCGCGGGTGGAACACCACCATCATGCGGGAGATCCCGTTCACGGTGATCCAGTTCCCGTTGTACGAGTGGCTCAAGGTGAAGTGGGCCCAGGGGCTTGGGGACGGCGATTTGTCGTTGGCACGGGGGGCGGTGTGCGGGTCGGTGGCCGGGGCTGTGGCTGCGGCCGTGACCACGCCCCTCGACGTCATCAAGACCCGCATCATGTTGCACCACGAGCGGGTGTCGGTTGTGCATTTGGTGCAGACGATGGTGCGGGAGGAAGGATACCGGCCGTTCTTGAACGGCATCGGGCCGCGTACGTGCTGGATCAGTGCCGGCGGCGCCATCTTCTTGGGGTGCTACGAGTTTGCCCACACCAATCTTGCCGGGAGTGCGGGGCCGGGGTTGGAGTAGGAGGGAGGGGTAGAGG